>JAADXJ010000144.1:0-39659 GCA_023337735.1 Pythium biforme | reverse complement strand
TCGGTCCGTACATCGTCGGCACGCAGCAGCCCACGATCGCTGACTACCTGTGCTACTGCGAGCTGGACCAGCTCGAGGCCATGGGCGTGTTCGACTTTACGAAGTTTCCCAAGGTGAACTCATGGCTCGCGCGCATGAAGGAGCTCCCGCACCACGACGAGGTCCACAAGGACATCAATGGGCTGCTCGAGTCGCTCCAGCTCAAGCCCGTCAAGGCCGACCCGTGAAAGCAGACACCACGAGCAGAGGCATCCTCTTGTTAGAGCTGCCGGACGTGTTTGTGTTTTACACAAAATAGCACGCTATCGACTTGCGCATGTATGCAACTTGTTCTTTATGGAGCACTCGCTTGGAACAGGGGCTTCAGGCCGTACAGGTCTTGGCGCACGTCGTCGTGGTGCGGGATTTCCTATGTGAGGGACCGAGAGAATGAGAATCCCTCCAATTGACGTCTACGGTACGAATATTAGTATTCGTCGACTCACCTTCATTCGCGCCATCCAGTCTGTGGTCTTGGGGAACTTCCCAAAGTCAAATAGCTCGAGTGTCTCGAGCTGGTCGAGTTCGCAGTACGCCGCGAAGTCGGCGATCGTCGGCTTGCTGGTCTCGGTGACGTACGGCGCCGCAAAAAGCTGTTCAAAGATCGTGAGATACCGCGCTACGATCGCGTCGCGCTGCGTGATCTGCGCGAGATGCTCGGGCGTCGCCTCGCCGCGCACTTGCGCAAACGCCGGGCGGATCACGTGGGTCGTGCTCTGGCGCATGTTGTTGTGGTGCCAGTGCAAGTACTGGTTTACCTTGGCGCGCTGGCGGATGTCTGTCGGATACTCGTCGGTCCAGCCGTGCTTCTCAGCGAGATATTGCAAGATCGCGTTCCTTTGTCGACAAGAGTTCCAACCACGTCAGTTCAAACTCCCAGTGCGAAAGCGGGACGTCCGAAACAGGAACACACCCTTCGAAGAGCGTAAAGTCGCCATCCTGCAGCACCGGTACGAGTCCATTTGGGTTCATCTTGAGGAACGCGGGCTTTTTCGTGTCGCCGTTCCGCGGAACGACGGACACGAACTCGAAGGCCACGCCCTTGGCCTTGAGCAGCCACGCAACTACAGTCGAGCAAACCCAATCCACCTGGTCTAAAATCATGCTTTTTCCAGTGGGAAATATGTGCATGACCGACATCGTACCTGCGCGCGTGGGCTGGCTCACCAGGAACCCGTGAAGCTTGAGCGAACTCATGATGCACCAGCGTAAATTTGTTTTTCGAGTCTCCCAAAGTGAGCAGCTCCAACCTTCGCTTTGGATCTTCAAGCTTCGCTTTGGATCTTCAAGGTGGTGTGTCTGATAGGAACCTTGACAACGTTCTTAACATTCGAAAGATGGCTACACTCGAAGAGCTCAGTGAGCTCCTCGACCTCAGCTCATTTGACACGAGGACGATGGCGGTTGCTTCTGCTCACACTTGACGACGAGATACACCATGGCGACGTCACTTGTTCGGGTATGAATGAGAGCTACTGTTCGTACCAGTACCCCAATCACAACATGATTGAAATGTGAGATTCATGAGCAGGGATTCCGCGCACATACAAGTAGCTTTAGTCGTTTTGGTATTGGTTTTTAACTGTTTATGGTGTGGAATCTAAGACACGTACGTCGAGTGTTGAGATCTATCTCAGAGGCGGGCGCTATTGTCGATCGTTCAAGCCTCGGTCTTCTTAGCGGCACCGGCGAGGCCCGTGGCCTTGAGGAAGCCGTTCATCGTGACGCGGATCTCGTCGTGGTGCGGCACTTGCTTCATGCGCTCGATCCAGGCCGCGACCTTGGGGTACTTCTCGCCAATGTTGTCGAGCAGGCCCATGGGCTCGAGCTGGTCGTACTCGCAGTAGGCCGAGTAGTCAGCGACAGTCGGCGCCTCGCTGCTGGCGATGTAGTTCTCCGTGAGCAGCTTCTCCATGATCGCGTTGTTCTTGTCGACGATCTCGGCGGCCTGCTCGATCCACGCAAGCTCCTGCGGCGATGCGACGCCGAGCGAGCGCTTGAAGAACGGGCGCAGGATCTGGAGCGTGAAGTTGCGCACGTTCGTGTGGTGCCAGTGGAGGTACTGGTCCACCTTGGCGCGCTTCTGGACGTCCGACGGGTACAGGTCCTCGTGGCCGTACTTGGTCGCGAGGTACGGCAGGATGGCGTTGCCCTCGAAGAGCGTGAAGTCGCCGTCCTTGATCACGGGCGCGAGGCCGTTCGGGTTCATCGAGAGGTACTCCTCCGACTTCATGAACTCGCCACCAAACTCGAGGAGCACGAGCTCGTGCTCGATCTCCTTGACCTTGAGGAGCCACGCGACCGAGCGCGCCGGCTGCGAGACAAGCTGAAGGTAGGCAGTGAGGACCATTGTTGTCGTTGGAGATGGGGAGGAGGAGACTTGAGCGCGACTGGGAAAGATGCGGAATGACCTGCTCTCAACAACCACGAAGGTCTCCAATAACTGAAAAGGCGAGGGCCGACGTTGGAAACCGACCAAGGCCGACGATCGGCCGGCAATCGACCTCAGAGGACGAGGAGAGGGAGAGCTTTCGGTCACTTCACCGCTCCTCCCATGTCCGATGCTGCTACCACACAAAAAGCCATAGGCACGTCACGACGCTTGTTTACATCACGCCACCGCCTGGTCCCGAGTTGAGGTGCAACGGTGGACTGGTTCCGTGATCAAGAGCCAGCGGGTTTAAGCCCGTTGGTGTTGAAGCGGCCCATTTACGACCGGGTCGGAGGAGCAATCATACAAATAGCCTGTGAAGCAGAGACCCGGGTCTTGTAAATAGGTTCCCCGTTGGAGGACGGGTCTGAACCCATCCTCTGGAGGAACCTTCGTTGCAGTTCGTCTCAACGCCATCTGACCTTTGCGGCCATCCCCTTGCGGATCTTCCTCGTCCTCCCTCATCAGCACGCTGCTGGGTGCCGACGGCAAGATTCCTGCTGCAGTTTGGCAGAGGAACCCAGGCGGTGGAGTCACAGATGGAGTGTTTTTTGTGACGATGTAGACCGCAAAAGCTGAGTCAAGCAATAGCAAAACGAGTTCAACACCTTGGTGCTGCCTTGGCGGGAGCTTGAGGATTTCAGCGCTCTCCTCCCAAGGTGGATTCACCGTCCATCCATCCATCCATCCCAGCTAGCTCTGTACCGTCCTTACGGTACTGTGAAGTGCCTCGGAGTTTACGCCGCGGCAGGTTGTTTTCGCGAGATGGTGCCACCTCGTAATCGTCTCGATGACTTTGTTCATGTTCAGAGAGGCTCATATTCGGATACAGTACATTGTAACTTGGCACAGCGTTTGGCTGTCTCTGCTTGCGGCAGCAGCCAGTCCTGTAGACGCACCCACGACGCCACGACTGCGCCTGGAAGTCTCGCCGAGCGGAAGAACGACACGCACGCCATGCTGAACTCCCCGTACTGTTTGTGGATGGCGTTGAAGTGCTGAGGCCGCTTCCTCATGAACAACAAGCAAACAGACCAGAATTAGCGCCGACTGGCAGGTTCGGATCTGCGACGTGCGGCAGATGATGCTGAGACCCTCGACCGCAAACGCGGCACCGTTTGGAGTCCAATTGGACCAACCCCCGGCTTCCAGCCTGGCAACAGTCAAGTCAATGGCATGGTCTGACTCTCTCAAGGTTCAGTATCTCTCCCGCTGGGGAGACTCCACACGCGACGGAAGGTAGAAGGAACGCCACCCAACCCGCATGAAGAGTCTTGCTGCGCTGCTTCCTTCGCTGCGGAACCAGTGGTCGCATCATGTGCGAGTGGGTTGGGAAACTGGAGGGTCCAGTTCCGGAACTGAACCCTCCATTTTGCTGACCCGCTCACACATGATGCGACCTACTGGAATATCGAAACTCGCTGGGCGTTTCGTTCTGCTGCACTTCACTTCCACGCCTCGCACGCGCATGCTTCCGCCGACCCAGCCGAGCCGGCGCCATTATTAGCCGCGTCTGACGCGCTGTTCCTGACTCCCCGTGCCCCAACACCCCTCCCTCAGGGTCCCTGATAATAACGATTCCTCTTGGTCTCGCACTTCTCGTCTAGCTCCTCCATGGCGTCGCCTGCTCTTCAATACCACAACATGGCGCTGCCAGTCGCGGCGTGTGCGCGCGTGGTTGCGTACCTCGCGCCGCTCGAGCGCGCGTGTGTCCGCCGCGCCTGTGGGCTGGGCGACATCCCAACGGAGACGCTCGCACACGTCGCAGATTTCCACCACCTCGTCAGCGACGGCGACAGCGACGACGCGTCGGCCACGTCGCTGCTGCTGGCCATGGCGATGGCGTCGTCGTCGGGAACCGTGACGCGCGCAAACGCAGCCCATGGGAGCGGCCATCTGGGCGTGGACTGCCACCCACGCAATTGCGCTGACAGGGCCGAGTCGGCCCTGTCAGCGCAAGTGAGACCGTCGGCCGCCGACGGTCTCACTTGCGCTTTGTATGGCGCGTGGGGACCCAATGGGAAGCCATCGCACTCGCGTTGGACAGACCTGCTGTTGTTACACACGGCCGTGGGATTCGGACCTCCTCCTCTTTCTTCAGCGGCTCCTCTCGACCGACAAAGCCACTTTCCTTCTTGCGTAACCGAGATGAGCGCGCGGCAGATTGTGCCCCAAGCGGAGACGCAGCCGACGGCCACCTCGTCCACCATGCGATCCAAGCAACCGCAGGTGGCCACCAAACCACCGCGTTGTGATGTCGTGTCGTCTTCGTCGTCTAGCTCCTCGTCACTGGCGATGCTGTTCCAGCGACTCGCGCTCGCAAGGCGGCGGCGCTCCCAGCAGAAGCAGCAGCAGACCGAGACCAACCAACACACCCAACGCGCCTCGTGGCCGTGTGTGCGCGCGGACCTGCGCGGCCACAAGGAAGTAAGCTTCGCGCGGCGCGCGCAGCAGTCGCTCGTGAACGCGCTGGCCGCGCTCCAGCGCGACGCCTCTGCAGGCTCATCGTCGTCGTCCTCGCTATTGACGCCGCCGCAGTTTTTGTTGCGCACGCAGCGGCGCCTCTCGCAGCGCTTCAACCACAAGATCGTCATGGCCGTGGGCAAGGACGTGCGGCGCAGCGAGAGCCAGCGGCGCAGCTCGCTCACGCTGCTCGAGGCGCCCTCGCGCTCGACCTCGTCGCTCTGCTCCGACGCCAGCGACGAGACCGACCAGGACGAGTACCCGCTCAAGATGAGCGAGCGGCTAAGTCTGTCGCTGGGGCGCCGCATCTCGCGCGACTTTGCGCCCATGCTCACGGAAGGCTCGGCGCTCGAGTGCCGCGTGCGCGAGCTCGTGTACGGACTGCTGCGCGACCCGGCGGCGCTCGAGGGCCACGTGTGCACACGGTTCTTCGCCAAGCAGGAAGCGTTCACGTCGCCGCTGCCGGCCGCATGCCGCTACTACCTCGCGCGCGTGCGCGACACGATCTCGGATCTCGTGCAGTTCATCGTCGAGTACCGCATGCGCGAGCTCGGCGACGAGTTCCTGCCGTTCTTCGAGCCCGACAACAACCAGGACGAAGACCTAAGTCACGACAGTTCGGTGGCGTTTGCGCATGAACTGGAGGGCGCGGTGCGCCGCGCCGTTGAGGAGTATTTCGTGTTCTCGCTGCGGTACGAGATCCGCCAGTGGTGCGCCGGCGCGTCGTCGCATGCCGAGCGTGCCACGTTCCGCAAGACACTGGCGCGCTGGCGCGACCTGCCGTCGACGAGTTCTGCGTTTGGCCTGAAAAACCGGGACCCGATGCTCGCAACACAGCCGCTCGTTGCGAGCGCGATTGAGAAGTTACAGGAGCTCGAAGCTGTCGCGACGCCCACGCGCAAGATGGAGAGCCTGCTGGCGGCGTGCCACGCGCTGGGCGCGTTCATCACGCAAAGCCGCGCGAGTTTCAGTGGGGATCTGTCCCCACTGCCGCCGCTGTCGCCGTCGGCGCGCGTGTGCCTGGGCGACGCCGACTCGTTTTTGCCGCTGCTGATCTTTGCTGTGTCGCGCTGCAAGGTGCGGGACGCGTTCGCGCTGGGCGCAGGGCTCCACGGGCTTTTTCCGTTTGCGTCGCAGCACGGCGAGCGCATGTACTATTTAACCATGTTCGAGGCCGCGCTCGAGTTCATTCGCAGTGCGCCGCTGAACGCCTAGAGACCTCATCCTTATTTAAACATGGCGCACATCCCCCGCTGTCTCTCTCGTGTGCTTCTTCATCACCGACACGGTGCCATTTTTCCCATGGCCACGTGATGTGCCACTACGTACCATTCTGATAATGGATACCTCTTGAATATGATAGAGTGCATTCTAAGTTGAGGCGTTTATAGGACTGTGTATATACATACCCGCCACAAACCGAATGTTGTATCAGCGGTAACAATGCAGCCAAGGATGCGTGCGCGTTGCAGACATTCACTCGACTTCGCGTCCAGAATTCCGATTCGCAGAGCTTCGCGTTGGTTCCATTCTCTCAATCCGTCCCTCCCTCCGCTTCCACCCAGCTTCCTAACTTCCACACCATGGAAGTCGTCCACGTGCCCGTGCTCTCGGACAACTACGCGTACCTGCTGATCGACACGACGCAACGTATGCCATTGTGGCTCCCATGACCTCCATTTTGTTCGCTCGCGTTCCTCACGGCTGGTCTCGGTGTTGCTCATAGGCGTCGCCGCGGCGATCGACCCCGTGGACGCCGACAAGGTCTACGCCGAGGCCAAGCAGCGCGGCGTGCAGATCACGTCGATCCTCACGACCCACGCGCACTGGGACCACGCCGGCGGCAACGACGCGCTCGTCGCGCTCATTGCCCAGCACGAGCAGCGCCAACTCCCCGTCATTGGTGGCCGCGACGACGGCGTCGAGGGCGCCACGCAAGAAGTCGGCGACGGCGACTCTGTCCAAATCGGTGCGCTCAGCGTGCGCGTGTTCCACACGCCGTGCCACACGCGCGGCCATGTGCTCTATCTGTGCGACGGCGCGCTGTTCACCGGCGACACGTTGTTTGTCGCTGGCTGCGGACGCTTTTTCGCGGGCACACCCGACGAGATGCACTACGCGCTCAACAAAGTGGTCGCGACGCTTCCACCGGCCACGCAGATCTACTGCGGCCATGAGTACACGGTCAACAACCTCAAGTTTGCCGCGCACGTCGAGCCGCAGAACGACGCGATCCAGCGCAAGCTCCAGTGGGCGCAGGCGCGCCAGGCGGCGCAGCTGCCGACGATCCCGTCCAGCGTCGCCGACGAGCTCGAGACCAATCCGTTCATGCGCGTGACGCAGCCCGCGGTCCAAAAGTTTGCCAACGGTGCGGAGGACCCAGTCGAGGTCATGCGTGTGCTGCGCGCGACCAAGGACTCGTTTGGCGTCGGCAAGGGCAAGATCTAACAGAGTGAGATCTGTCTCCCAACAGAATATCATGTTTTCTCCATGTTCAGAACCGTGCCGTGACTGCATGCTGGTCGGCACTTGGAGGATCGTCGCGTGGGTCTTGTTGACTGTATTCTCTTCTTGGCGTGGGGGATGCCGCTTTCCACATGGCCGAGCTGTCGGCGCGAGGCGGGGGGCGCTGTGGGTGTGAACTAGAGGAGGCAGCGGGCGACAGCAGCTTTGGCAGGCGAGGCGACATGTGCGGCTGCGACACCGGGCCTCGATGCATCTGATGTGCGCGATTCCGCGGCGAAATGGTCGCGTGCTCGCTGATAAACGCCTCGAGCGTGAGCTGTTTCGTTGTCCAAGTCAAGAGCCCATTGTCAGCCCCTGATACGCATCACCATAGTAACATCACGAAACGGAACATACCGGTGCAGCACGAAGCTTGCGGGCGCCACGGGATGCAAGGTGAGAAGGAGAGCTGGACGTGACCATGTCCTTGCTTTTATTGCCTTTCCTCCGCATCGATCCGTCGTGGTAGTGTAGCATAGCCTTGACTTCCTTGCGTGTGAACTCGCGCTTTTGCATGTGGGCATCGAACTCGGACGCGACGGAATTGAGCTGCTCGCCGAGAACATCGAGCGTGGCCATGTCGAGGTGGAGTGGATGGCAATCGTCGTCGTCAGCTTCCTCTTCGTCACGCCCGCGCGACGGCGACTTGGATGGAGATAACGCGAAAGCAGACTGCGTGCCGATCGTCGAGCCCAGCGCTAGTGACGGGAGAGGAGGCTTGCGGCGCGTTGGCGACACACGAGAGAACGAGGCCGGGTCGTCGTCGACGGTGCGCTGCTGGTTCTTGGTCTTGATCTGGTCGTGCTGTTGCATCTTCGCAAAGAGCTGCTCGTAGAACTTGATTTTCTTGCTAAGCAGCGCGTTCATGTCGTCCACGAGCTGCTTCTCGTGGGTTACCTGTCGGTTCTCTACCGTGACCGCGTCGATTTGCTTCATCAGTCGCTCCACTTGCGCGCTCTGGTAGCGCAGTTCCAATTGAACGCGCACATTCTCTTCGATCGTGCGCTGCGTTGTGGCGTCCAGTTGTAGCGTGAGCTGCTTCTCCATGTCGTGCTTGTGGGCGGCGACTTCGCTTTCTTTCTCCCGCGTGAGGCGGTCGTGTTCAAACACGAGCTTGCGTTCAAGGAAATGGATCTTCTCGTCTTTTTCCGCGGTGGTTTTGAGCACGAGCGCTTCCAACGCCGCGACTTGTGCGGCCCAGTCTTCCTTCTGGCGCTGGAAATCTTGCATTTCCTTCACGAGCGTGTCATTGTCAGCGAGCTGCTGCAGCAACTGGTCGCAGTGTTGCTTCTTCTCTTCCAGCAAGCGCTTGAAGTCTTGCTCTTTGCACGTCTCCACGGCGTGGAAGAGGGGCAACCCGCGCTCGAGCAGCATGATCGAGGCACGCGTGTTTCGCCCGGGCTCGGTCAACTCCGTGGAACCACTGATGGTCTGCAGCAACGACGTGTTGATTGCCTCGTACTCTTTGGCTTTAATGAGCAGCTCTTCAATACGCTTCGACTTGAACGCCAGCACACGCTCGCGGTCGTCGATATTGGTCGCCATCGATTGCTTGAGGTGTGCAACATCCATGGACAGCGCGGCATTCTCCTTCAGCAAGCGATCGCGCTCGATCCGGACTTGCCGGAGCTCTTCCTCCATCTTTTGGTCGAAAAGCGCCCGCATCGCAACCGTCTTGAACTTGTCGACGCCATCGGCGTCCGAACCGAAGAAGTCGGCTGCTTTCATGACGTTGCCGCCATCGGTCGCCATGACTTCGCTCCCACAGGTCGCCAGCGAATGCCGTGAGTCGCGTTCTCCCAATACAATGCACGCGCAGAAGAATCGCGTGGGTTTGGACCTCACCAGCTAATTTTACAGCCCCGTATCACTCCCATTAATAGCTGAAATCCTGGCGAAGAATGGGCGGGACAAATCGATGATCATCCGCATCATCACGGGTAGCGGCATCGTTCTCGTTGTCGTCCTCGCTCCAAGTGTCTTCGTCCTTCTCCCCACTATCCGACTGGTTCGCGCCGCCATCATGCTCCTGGATATCCCACTGAATCGGCTTGGGTTTCCATTTCATGATCAATCCATCGGTTGCGCCGGTGAAGAGCTCTCTTCTCGACGGACGATAGACGCAGCTCACGATGGGCTTGTAGTGCGCCGTGGATTGCGTCAGCGGTACACCACCTGCCTGGTCGTCGCCGCTGTGGACGCGGTAGCTCGTCAGCTCGCCGTCCTTGCCGTTCGGGTGGAACACCATCGTTCCGCGCTGCGCGTCGCCCTCTTGGATGACCGCCATTTGCACGTTGCGCGTGATCTGCGCGCTCTGGGTGCCTACGTAGTTCACAAACAGGTGCTCACCAGAGCTGGCATCCCACACACGAAGCGTGTGGTCGTGGGCGCTGCTCAGTACAAAACGACCGTCCGGTGTGTACGCGAGACTGTTGACGCCATTCGCGTGGGCGCGCGCGAGCGATACCGTCGCGGCGAGGTTCGGGTCCGAGCGCCGCTCTTTCTTGGCCTCCTCTTTGTCCACGCGGCGGCGCTTGTTGGACGGCGCAGCGGTCGGCCGCGCCGCCGTTGTCAGCGACGTCGAGGGCAGTCTCTTGACGTTTGTATAGAGCGAGCTGCGCCCCGGTATGTCCGCCGGACCTTCGTGGTTCAGGCACCGGAGACACGCCGTCGCGCCGGAACGCCGAATGTCCCACATACGGATTTCGCCATTGCGGCTGCCCGTGGTAAGATGGAACTCGTTCGCCGGCGACCACGCGAGCGACCATATCTCGTCCTGGTGGCCGAGCAGGCTGTGGAGCGACGACTCGGTCGCCATGTCGCACAGGCGCACTTCACGGTTGGCCGTCACAGCCGCGATCAGCGAATGGGTCGTCGAGATGGGCGAGAACTTCGCGCCAAACACTTTGCTGCGCAGCGCGAATTGGGCTTCGACAGTGAACACGTCGGCGTCCCAGACGCGCACGAGCCCGTCGAACGAGCCCGTGACGAACAGCCCGCCATCGACCGGGTACCAGTCGATCGATGAGATGCCAAAGTGGACCGCCGGTTGTTGGTCTCCTTGCTGAAGCTGCTCACGATGCACGAGCGAGCCCGTGTTGTTGCTCGTGGAAGATTCGCGGCCGATGCGCTGCGCGATGACCTTGGAGACCGCCGGCAGCCGGTTACTCGTGTCATAGTGCTGGATGTTATTCTGCCCCACAGGGTCGGCGTCATCGTTGTCGTCCAGCATCTTGAGATCGTACAGGTTGATGACCGACTTGGACGAGCCGACGAGCAAGTACCGCTCGTCCACGGGGTCCAGCGCCATGGTCCACACGCGCAGCCCGCCGTCGTAAATATAGTTACGCGCGGCCGCCCGCAGCGAGCTCACCTCTTCTTGGTACAGGGCCTCGCGGAAGCCGTTCGCGAGCCCGAGGCTGCGCTCCGCGACGTACGTCAACACGCTCGTGCGACGCGCCATCGTAAGTGTTGTGTGGGACCGCAGTGGCGCCACTTCCATTGGGTTGAACTGATCTCCGGTTAAGTGCGTTTCACCTGGATGCGTACCTAACTGTTTCTACGAAACCCGACAGTTCCCTTTCAAAGTTGGGGCGGGGAAATCTTCCATCAGACACTTCAAGTCCCAAGAAGGAAAGGGAAGCTACGGAAGATGGCGCTACGGGGGCGCGTGGACGCGCTTCTTCGCGCGCTCGCGGCCCAGGCGGCGCCGCGAAATGCGTCTGTGTACCACGTGGTCGCGTATTCCGGCGGTGTGGACTCGTCGCTCGCGGCGGCGCTCGTGCAGCGCGCGTTTCCGGCGGCGGCGGCCGCTTGCCTCGGCGTCTCGCCGTCGCTCGCGGCCCACCAGCTCGCACAGGCGCGGCGCGTCGCAGACGAGATCGGCATCCCGCTCTGGGAGTGCGAGACGACCGAAGGCGACAAGCCACAGTACGTCGAGAACAAAGGCCAGAGCTGCTACTACTGCAAGACGACGCTGTACGTGACCATCCAGCAGGCCACTGCGTACGCCATGTGAGTTGAGCGCAAGGACGACTTATGGACTGCTGGAGATGGTTTGGTGCTGAGTATGGAAGTGGATATGTGCCTGAAAGGAATCGTGTCTTGGAGAATGCAAGTGGTGGGGGCGGCGGCGAAGCGATCCAACCGTTGCTCTACAACGGCACGAATGCGGATGACCTCAAAGATCCGACACGTGTTGGTATGGCGACACGCTCCATCCTCATCACTCTCTTTGTGCAGTGATCTTGCTTACTAATTCTTTTATGTGCAGGTCTGGTGGCAGCTAAGGAGTATGAAGTCATCAGTCCATTGCGGACGCTCACGAAGGCTGAAGTGCGTGAGGTGAGTTGGGAACAGTCTTTCCGGCATGTCGCCTGAATGCTTTCGCTAACATCAAGTGTATGCTCTTGGCGTAGACTGCCAAGTATCTTGGACTATCGAACTGGAACACTGCTGCTTCGCCATGCTTGCGGTCTCGCCTCGAGTTCGGTGTGGAGGCCACGCAGGTGAGATACATCCAATGACGGGCGTCGTGTGGTGTGAATGATTAGCTTTTCTGACGAGCTTATCGGACGCGATCATAGCATCATCTTCAGCAAGTCGAACAAGCGGAGGCTTTTTTGCGAAGCGAGCTGCAGTTAAGCCAGGATGCAAACATGCGTGTGCGCTTTCTCGCTGGGCATCGTGCTGCCGTTGAGTTGGACGATGGTCACGTAGAAAACGCACTTATCATGAAAGACGTGATATCACGGGAGCTTATTCGCATAGGTGAGTGTCATGGGTACCAACTGGGTATGCATCGTCGTATCCTGATACGTGGAACGCGTGGGATATATACAGGTTTCAACGACGTGACCATCCGAGCGTTTCGATCTGGAAGCCTTAGCGGATACAATCCTGGTGTTAACGTTCTCCACTCGCATCGTCTTAGTGGTCACGAAAGAAGCGAAAACGAAGCCAGCGTTGGTCTATAAGTGATCAATGAAGACATTGCTGCGTGAATTCAAATGCAAGCAAGGTACCGTATGGGAAATGCAGCTAAGCGGTGCGGGAGAAGTTCGGACGAGGAGGTTGCGCTGGCATGACGAACTCCACGCTCGTACGTCTAGCAGCGGCAATCGCTGCCGCGGTAGCAGCAGCAGAGGCTGGTGTAGCAGCGCCGGACTCGTCAACATCCTTGCCAGTGATCGGTAAGTCGCTGTCAAGTGATTTTCCTTTCTTGAACTTGTCAAGAAGACTGACTTGCGCGTGGAAATCTTGTTGAATTTGCTCGACCGTCTTGTTCTTCGTCTCAGGTAGCATCGTGAACACGCACAGCCAGAAGAGTGAAAGCATACCGGTGAATGGTACGAAGGTGTAATCGCCGAGGTAGTGAGCCAAGATTGGGAACGTGACTCCGACGATGAGGTTGCAGAACCAGTTGATGAAAGTGGTGATGCTGATACCCTTGGTCTTGATATGTTCGGGCAGTACTTCCGCCGTGACGAGGAATGGAAGCGGACTCAGACTGATGGAGTTGAAGCCGACGTAGCATGCTGTGAACGCCACGGCCGCACCGGACTTGTGGATCAACGACCACGTCATGCCGATCGAGCACAGCATCATGCCACCGATTCCGATGAGGAGGGCTGAACGGCGTGGGAGCTTCTTCATGAATCCACAGACAAGGAATACCATTGCCATGTTCACCACACCCAAGAGCAAGTTGCCGACGCGTGAGTCCTGGATACCAGCACCCGCGAAGATACCAGAGGAATAGTAGAAGACCGCCGATACACCACCAAACTGCCGGGCGACGCAAAGGATGCACGAAATCCTGAACTGCTTGTTGCACCGCGACGAGAACGCGTCCTTCCAAAATGACGCTCCGGTCTGGGAGCTCGGGGACTGCTGGGCCTCAAGAATTTGGCGTCGCACGTTTTTCTCGGTCTCCGTTTTCACCAGGTGCTCAAGGTCATGAAAGTCTCCCGACTTGTACAGCTTCTGAAAAGCAAGTTGGCTCTCTTTCGCACGCTTGTTCACGAGCAACCATTTTGGCGATTCGACAAGGAAGCTTTGGCCCAGAATCAGCTGAATCAAACCGAGGATCGCCGGGAATGCCATGATCCAGCGCCACGAAGTTGGTGACCCAGTGATGGCAAAGTGGACCAGAGTGATTGATACGAGACCAAGCGAACCAGTGCCCTGGAAGGCGACCACAAAGCTCGCCTTCTGGTTCGGAGGACCGACTTCTCCCATGTAGACCGACGTGATCGTTGATCCGGAGCCTGAAGCGATGCCGTTGAAAAGCCGCCCCAGTGCGAAGAAGTAGATGTTGGGCGAGAAGGTCTGGAGCGCACCGCCGATGATCATGAGCGTAGCGTTTCCGTGCACGACAAAGCGACGACCGTACTTGTCGGCGGGAATGCTGCAGAACAGGGAGCCGATCGCAGCGCCAAGCACCCAGCACATCACAGCCATGATCCATTCGACGTCCGAGTGACCCGGATACACAATGCACCGACCGGTCTTCACGGGGCGCTGCGCACAGTCCTTGGGGTTGTGGAAAACGCCCAAATTGAGCTGAGCGATTTCCCATCCAAGCTGTGGCCCCAGCATAATCGTGATCAACACGGTCGTGTACAGGTACAAGCTGCCAACAAGTGGCGTTGTTGCCTTGTTCGGGTCTGTGGCTCCGGCAGCACGAGTTCGCGCTGAGCTTCGACGTCGCGCGTGGGACGGGTGAGTTGAGAGAGCAGATGAGCGACGTCCAAGCAGTGCATCCGTGTCCTGATCGTTGACAAAGCGGTCTTCTTCAGCGCCTTCGTCATCTTCTTTGATTTCCAAGACGGCGCTCAGAGGCAGCGAGGAGCGTCGGCGAACTCCGCTCGAGTGGAGGTTCGAAGCCGACGGCATATGAGCTGTCGCTCGGCCGCGAGAGTGGGACGGAGCCATTCGCTACGATGTTGTATGACACCCGTCGACTGTGGACGAAATCAAGAACTGAGTGCAACTGGGTTCTTTTCAAGAACCGGAATGGCTACAACGCCAAGTGGAAAGAGCCTCATCCGAAGAATGTGCGCATCAGGCGAGCTTGCTTCTCCGACAAAGGCGCAACCTTCCCATCATTGAAGGTTGCACCTGACAGTCCGATCACTATAAATGGGGTCTGCTGCGCGTGCACTCCCATTGTTCTTGTGGTGAAGGTGATGCTGCGGGGTGGCCCATCGCTCGCCTCATTTCTGGATGCACGAAGCCCCACCGTTTTGGCCACATGCGATGAAGTATCCACCGGTTGGGCTTCGGACACAGTATGTAAGTGCGTAATCTTCATACTTGATGCGGTGGACGGAGCACGGGCTCATACGTGCGTCAGCCAAGCAGCCACAACTCCCTCTCAAGCTCGGATTCGAGCTGTCCAAAGTACAGTATCTAGGCCTCTCATGATCGCATTCGTCAAAATCTGTGCTCAGATCGAGGAACGGATATCGCATCGAGAACCAGTTTCGAGTGGTCCGAGAAGCGGGATATTTTTACTTGCAGAGAACCCGATCTGTTGGACGTGCGACGCGGCATGGAGAGTCAAGTTTAGATGCGGTACAACCGAGCCAAGCGGATGACGGGAAGGCAAGTGGGTGACGTCAACGACTCTCTTCCGGCTCGAATCAGGTACAGGCACACACACGAGACTCTTGATGGCATGATAGGACGGCATGAGCTGCACACAAACAGCATCGCAGCTCCAAGACGTGATTCAACTTGCTGTTGAAGCTTCGCCGACTTCAACATCTTCTCCTCCAGTCACGTCGTGCGTGCTTTGACGTACAGTAGAAGAAGGAGCCGATGAGCGCTGCGATGAAATCTTGGGTCGCAGGAGCACGTGCCTGGCTGAGAAGGCCGTGGCCGTGATATCGTTGATTCCGGCATGGACGAGATTCCGAGGCGAGATGATGCCCGAGGTGAGATGAAGCGCAATGCGGCCGTGGAATGATGTGTGATGGGATCTGCACGCCAAAAAAGGTGGTGGTGGCGGTCACTGGCTCGCCAGGTCGTGACCGTGAACATCCGTGTGCTTTTTCGGCTTATACATATCGCTAAATAGTTCCTCGCGCGCGCATAACCAGGCTGCGTTCACGGCTCGTGCATTTGCGATCGAACGTGGCTCCGCGTGGCCGTCCGTCGGTCTCGCCGCTCATCGTCAGCTCGCACAAGATTGGCCTCACAATCGGCATCGGCGGCGAGCTGTTCGGAGGCGCCGTTGTGTTGCGGACCCATGGTCGATCGACGGTCTGCGTACCTCCACAACGAACCTTCGTCGTCAATATGCGTGACGACGCACAGCAACGTCGCAAACGCGACGAACGCGCTCAAGTACTCGAACGAGGCCGCGCGGTCGCCGACGCCTTTGAAGAGGAAGCCCCAGCACAGCGCGCCGATGTTGCCGCCGGCGCCGACAATGCCTGAGGCCGCGCCCGTGTACCGCGGCAGCACGTACGGCACGATCGCGAACGTCGTGCCCGTGCAGGCCTGCACAAATATCCCAAAGATGATGAGCGCCGGGATGCTCCACGACACCTCGCGCACTTGCGAGTACACATAGAGCGACGCGGCCTGGCCGGCAAAAGCCGTGAACTGCACGACGAGACGGCCTTTCATGCCGAACTGGCGGCTCGCGAGGTCCGACGCGAAGCCGCCCATGGCGCGCGCAAAAATGCACATAAGTCCGAAGAGCGACGAGACGAGGCTGGCCGAGGTCTGCGTGAGCACGCGGCACTTTGTCGGGTCGATGGCGACCACGCAATTGGCGCGCGTAAAGTCCTCGTAGTAGTAGAGGCTCAGCACGTTGTGGACCTGCAGTTCGACGCCGAACGAGCACGCGTACTGGAACGCGAGGATCCAGGTCGCAGGCTTCTTGGCGGCGCGCCACAGCGCGGCCGTGACATCCACGGAGGCCGGCTTCAGCACCCCACTCGACTCGGTCGAGTCGCCACGGCTGCCCGCGGTCGTCGTCGTCGCAGAGGCGTCGTCATCACCTTGCAGCGACTTGCGCGCCTTGCGCAGGTCGGCAAAGTTGCCGTGCGGACAGTCGTCCGAGTACTGGAAGAGCAGCACACCGACAATGACCATGAACAGCGCTGGGAAGAGCAGCGTAATGCGCCAGCCGAGATCGTCCGAGACGCCCGCACCGCCGTACGTGACGAGGTCATAGAGCAGCGGCGTGATCAAGTACGTGACGCCGGCGCCGAGGTTGCCCCAGCCGGCGGCGAGCGCGTTCGCGCTGCCCACGATCTCCTTGGAGAAGACGATCGAGGTCCAGTACGTGGTCGCAACAAACGAGCAGCCGACCAGTCCGATCGCGAACCGCACGACCACAAAGCTCACGTAGTCGTTTGCAAACGCCGCACACGCGACGGGCACGGCGCCTACGACGAGCAGCGCCGCCTGGATCACGCGCGGCCCGTAGCGGTCGCAGAGCGGGCCGACCACGATGCGCCCTGCGATCGTGCTAGCCACGGCGGCGATGTTGGAGTTGGCGACCTGGTCTTTGGTGAGCCCGAGCTGGGCCTTGATGGTCGGCATGAGCGGTGGGATCGAGAACCAGCCGAAGAACGCGATGAAGAACGAGAGCCACGCAAAGTGGAACGCGCGCATGTGGGGCCGCGCGGCGCTCAGCAGTTTGATCTCGACCGCGCGGTCGCCCTGCTGCGGGTCCACGCGCAGCGCAAACGGCTTGCCAGCGCCGGCACCAGCGATACTGGAGCGATCGCCGGCTCCGTCGTCGATGCGGAACTCGAGCGACGAGTGGCGCCGGTCGCGCTGGTGGTGCGCGTCGTACTGGCGATGACTGTGCGAAGACTGATGGTGCGTGGGCGTGTCAAAGGACGCGTGGCTCTCGAGCACCGAGCCGTCGTCGCCGATGGGCGTGTGCACGACCGGCGACAGCGGCGCCTCGTACCGCTTGGACATGAGGATCGGCGGCGGCATTCTCTGTGTTGTTGTCTGGGGTTTGAGTTGTAGCGCTTGTCGGAATGCGTAGTACACCGCGAGACCGCGAGTGCGTTTGTGCGCGCGGCGTGTACGGACTGCGGACACACTCGCTTGGTGGGTCGGCGCCAGGCAGGAGAGAGCACGGCGCGCGCCGAGCGTCGGAATCGGTGATGACGAATGGAGATTCTGGTCGGATGTTTGGACCTCGTCCTTGCTCAGAGGTTCCGTTCCTGTTCCACGAATCAGCACGGCGACTATCATGAACGTGAAATCTATCGCTGATCTGATTGGTGCAAACACTATCGATGATCGGTAATAGATGGATGTGATTGGCGAAAACATGGTCCGATAACCGTCCCAGTTCCAGGAACCAACTTCAGAATCCAGCACACTAGCCACCTGAACTGGCCGGAAAAGAGGGCAAGTGGCGTGAAGATCGGGTGGCGCATGATACGTATACGCAGGGCGTAGCGTTCAGTCCTGAGTCCTAGATGTCGCTTGAGGATCGCTCCACTGGGCAGAAACAGGATTTCTCGCGGCTGCGCATGTGACTGTGAACCCGACGAATATACTAGTACAGGGCGTGACTACCGAATTTTGTGATACAGTATATTACTTGTTGTGAAAGTTATCCAAAAGGTGTTTTTTGTAGGGCATGAGTGCCGAATTTTCCGATACATTACTTGTTTTGAAATTTATTTTACTGCTCCTATAAAACAGTGCTGTAGACTGTACAGTACAGAACATCCCAAATGGATTGCATAAAAAACACGCTTTTTACCATGATCAAGTGTCACCCTCTTCTCCGCGCTCCTCGTCCACCATCGACGGGAGCACCCTCCTTCCATGGATCCCTCAGTGCAGGACGATCGTACCCCCGTACCGGCGCTTCCGGACCGCTTGCTTCGAGGCCACTTAAATCCGCGTTTCGTGTTTGTTTTCGGCAACGTCGAGGCCACCGGGTCCAGATCGGCCATGGCATCGACCCCGACGACGTGTCACAGGTCACGGTGCGGTATCTCGAGTTGGTCGCTGTCGTCGTCAATTGCCATCAGGAGCTCGGATCGATCCAAATGGCGTGCCCTCAACGCGTTCTGCATCGGCACGAACGGTGGGAACGCTTGCACTTGGTCGTCAACGTCGCCATCTCCGTCGCGGACGAGCAGTCGCGGGCGATCGCCCACGCAACAGGTGAGGCTGCCAATGGATCGCTCTTCACGCGTCTCGTGGGCGTTAGCTATCGCTCTCGATTTCGGGCTGTGATGTGATCGCTTTCCCCTTTCTCAAGCGCCCATCAATCTGTACCTGCCCGGTACAACCGCAGCAGCAAATCTGACGCCGCGTCGCACTGGACCTAGCGGCGCGCGCCTCGTCGTGGCCAACGATGTTCTCTCGCTCCATGTAAGCTGATTAACCGTCACGAAGATGGGTGGCTCTAGCTCGTCCGAGAAGCCCAACGGAGACCCCAGTTCTGCTATGCGAAGGTCGCACAGCCGCAAGCATGACCGCTGACGAGTCCTCGACGGCGTCGACGGCCACGGGAGACAGCAAGATCCGCGCGCTCCCGCCGCTGGGGGCAATGCCAAACGCGTCCAGCCGGAGATACGTTCCCTGGATTGTTCTTTGAGGCGCGCACGTATCGCCTGCTCCATGCTGGCGGCGTACTCGAAGCGAGAAAGCTGTGTGGCGATGGCGACGACGTTCGGACAGTCACAGTGTCGGAAGCACGCGCCTTTCGTCGCATCACAAGCGCGTTCCAGATCGCGCCGATTGACCGAGCCTCGGCGCGAAGGGCGATGGCTGCCAGCGACAACCTCGACTCCGTCGACGGCGTTTACTGCATTCCCGGGGCCAACAAGGGCCCTTAGCTGTTGTTTCAGGTGGCAGTGGCGCTGACGCATCCGGTGGACGCGCGTGGTGTTGACAGAGTGTTGAAGGCGCTGGAGTTGTGGGAATGTGCCCAGGCGTCCCCACGGACGGCTGTATCCCTGGTGTTTGTCACGCCGAAGTAAATCGAGGAATTCGTTCAAGCACAATTCATCTGCCGCGGAGAGGCCAAGCTGCAGAACCACGAGTTGGGGGACCTCGAAGGCAGTCAATCAAAACGATTGCTCGCGCGAGTCCCGCTGAATGTGTGGGGGATTTGACCCGAGTGGTGGCCACTGGTGAGTATGTAGTTGGTTGAGTCTTTGCAGACGTCTACTGTAGTAGTGCTCGGCGAGCGCTAGACGACTCAAAGAACGGAATTGATTGGTTTCCCATTGGCCGGTTGTATAATACGTTCGTGGACGAATCGCTTGCCGTTTGGGAGGTATACTATAGTCAGGTCTCAGTGGATAAAGCGATGGTGGATCCTGTGTTTTGGACGAGATCTGCGACGTGTGTCGAGAAAGTTGCTGCGAGGAGTGTTGGTCCCTCCGTCTCTTCCGCTGTAAACGCTGGCAATCAAAACGACATGGGACAAGGAGGGATCAAACGACGGACGTGGATGTGTTTCTTGGTTTCAGCAGCGAAGGTTCACAAATGTATCTGGCACTGTCAGCATGCACAACGCGCGCTCCTGGAGCAGCTGCCCGTACGCGACCGCGCCACTCGCACGAGGCCTCGCGTGTAGTGCTTCGGCACATAGTGGAGCTCGTCGTCACCGCGCTCGGGCACGATGCGATACCTTATGGCGGTCGTGGCTTCAGCCCAACGCGTTCCCGACACGCACACCAAAACGCATCGACGAGGTCGTCCAAGTTCGATGCGAAGCACCACCGGGGACGCCGCCAGAGACCGCAATGCGACACAATACTGTACAGTTCGGGACGCAGTACACCGCCATAACAGTGATGACCGCGTCGGGGAGCTCACGACAGCTCTTCACGAGGACGCAGCGACTGCCAACCGCCCGCGAGTGGGCCCCATCGAGACCGAGAGCATGTTGCACACGTTCCCGACGACCGTGCCGATAGAAAACGCTTTCAGACGCGAGAACTACGTCCGTGAGTGCTACCCCAAGTATGATAGATCGCCCTGCCGGAATGGGTCTTTGCATACCGACGGCCAGGTCCTCGAATCTAGTCTGCAAATTTGTCATATACAACCCTTTGTGCCGATCTGACCGGAAGACGACCCGAAACAACGTTTGCCATACTTGGAGTTAACGTTTTTTACCGCGTCATAGGGGGAACGCCAGGTATCTACTGGGACGATACAATTGGCCGCGACGGCCGTGCCTCGAACGCTCTTGTGTGTTGTGGATCTTGTTGGCGTCGGCAGGTCGCTGTTTATGGCCTACTTTTTCGAGCGCTAGGGTCGAACGGATCTCTTGGGGTCTATCAGCGCCGACAACCAGACGGACTTGGGTCTAACAGCAAATGACCTGGAACTCGCTGCAGGCGAAGCCACCGAGATTGACTACCGCTTTGCGTTCATTCGCGGCGTCGCGCTTGTGCTTTGTGAAGCACAATGTCGCTCTCGACGATACGCTTGGGGCTGCGCGTCGCCACCTCTATCGGCTGACGGCGCAGGGCGTGGCAACTGCGATCGAGTGTGGGCGCTCCCCGAGCGACATGGTGAAGCCAGCACACTGGCGCTGCGCAAATCTCCTCTAAAGTACGATTGCTTTTAACATAGTAGGTTTTGATATATCGTACTTTGTCGGAGCGATACAGTCCACGCTCTGTCGTTGGTTCCAGTCATTTTGTGTGCCATTGGCCACTGCGAGTTGGGCCCATTGCCTCGAAGCGACATCGTGCGCGACCCCGCCGCGCTCTCTCTCTCTCTGTGCGCGTCGCTCGCTGCTCCCTGCGCATAGCACACTCTCCTGCCGTCTGCTCTAGCGCGCAACGCAGAGCTCGTCGTTCACTGTACTCGCTTGAAGACACGCAACACACGTCACAGACGCACCACCACCAATGGCCTCCTCGACCGAGACGCCGCAGCTCGCGCGGTGCCAGTCGAGCCGCCTGCTGCAGTGCTTCCGCGCGATCGGCATGATCGTCGACGACCTGCCGATCGTCTGGTACGCCATGGGGAAAGAGAGCTTCGCGACCGCGTCGCTCGGCAAGGCGTTCGTCGTGTACAAGTGCGACAAGCTCACGCCCGTGCTCGTGTCGCCGCAGCTTCCGCACAAGATCTCGGCGTTGGCGGTGCTCCCCAAGAAGCAGCTCACGTTCACGGCCTGCGGGCGCGACATCCTCGTGTGGAAGCGCGTCGCGCACACGCACACGCTCGCGGGCCAGCACAAAGGCGACGTCACGCAGCTGCTCACGGTCGGCAACGTGCTCTTCTCCATGGACGACGCGCGCACCATTCTCATCTGGGACCTCGAGTACGTGTGGTGTTTTATCAGCTCGCTGTGGCGTGGGTTAACACTGACGTTTGTTGTTCCTGTGAACTGTATAGCACGATGGAGCTACTGAACGAGCTGTCGTTCCCGCCCGAGTTCACGCCGGCGGTCATGATGCACCCGGCGACGTACCTCAACAAGATCCTTGTCGGCTCCCACGAAGGCGCGCTACAGCTCTGGAACATCCGCTCGATGAAGTGCATCTACGCGTTCAAGGGCTGGGCATCGGGTGTGACGTCGCTCACGCAGTCGCCCGCCGTCGACGTCGTTGGCGTCGGCCTCGCGAGCGGCCGCGTGGTCATGCACCACCTCCAGTTCGACAAGCTCGTGCTCGACTTTACGCAGGCGCAAGGCCGCGTCACGGCGCTGTCGTTCCGCACGGACGCCGGCGCGCAGGCGCCGTTTGTCGTGTCTGGCACGACCACGGGCGACATTGCCGTGTGGAACTTGGAGAGCAAGCGCCTCGAGTCGGTCATCGCTGGCGCCCATGAAGGCCACATCACGTCGCTCGTGTTCCTCCAGAACGAGCCCATTTTGCTGTCCACGGGCACGGACAATGCCATCAAGATGTGGATTTTCGACCACCTCACGGGCGGCACGGCGCGGCTGCTCAAGTCCCGCGAAGGCCACATGGCGCCGCCCACGCGGATCCGCTACTACGGCAACAACACGCTCGCGACCATGGCCGACGGTGCGGACGGCACGAGCTGCCAGATCCTGAGCGCCGGCCAGGACCGCGCGTTCCGCGTGTTCCACACGGCGCGCGAGCAGCAGAGCACCGAGATGTCGCAAGGACCGATGCTCAAGAAGGCCAAGAAGCTGAATGTGCGTGTCGAGGACCTCAAGCTCCCGCCGATCACGCAGTTTGCGGCCATGGAAACGCGCGAGCGTGACTGGTCCAACGTCGTGACGTGCCACGAGAACGAGATGGCGGCGTACGTGTGGCGCTTTGAGCACCGCGCGATCGGCAAGAAAGTGCTGCGCCAGTTCGACCCAAGCTTCCGCGTCACACCCGGTAGCGAAGAGGACCTACGCCGCCAGCAGACCCAGGCCACGTGCGTCGGCATCTCGACCTGTGGCAACTTTGCGCTCGTTGGCGCGGTCGGCGGCGCGGTCTACCGGTACAACATGCAGTCCGGCGACAAGCGCGGCTCGTACCCGACGGCCGCGACACCCAAGGCGCAACTCATCCGCTCGCTCGTGCTGCCCGGGAGCCAGCTCGTCGAGGCCCAGGACACGAGCATCGTGCACCTCCACGATGGCCCCGTGAGCGGTGTCGTGGTGGACGCGCTCAACGCGCAAGTTGTCTCGTCCGGTATCGACGGCAAGCTCAAGTTCTGGGACTTCCGCACCCACGCGCTGCTCTTCCAGATCGACGTGGGCTCGGCCATCTCGCAGATCGAGCTCCACCGTGACTCGAACATGCTTGCGGTCGCGAGCGACGACCAGATCATCCGCGTGTTTGACGTACAGACGCGCAAGCTCGTGCGCCGCTTTCACGGCCACACGCACCGGCTCACGGACCTCCAGTTCTCGCGGGACGCGCGCTGGCTGTTCTCGTCGTCGGCCGACGCGAGCCTCCGCGTGTGGGACATTCCGACGGCCAAGTGCGTCGACTGGGTCAAGTTCCAGAAGCCCGTGACGGGCCTCGCAGTCTCACCCACGGGCGAGTTCCTCGCGACGACCCACGTGGGCCACGTCGGCATCTACCTGTGGGCGAACCGCGCGTTCTTCAGCGACGTGTTCCTCGATTCGGAGCCACAGGCGCCGGCGCTGCTCGACATGCCCGTGTCGCTCAACGAAGTGGAAAACGAGGACGCACTAGGCTTTGGCGGCTCGGAGCGGAATCCGCTGGTCGTCGTCGACAATGGCCGCGAGCCCCTTGACAAGCCAACCGACGCCGACGCTGAGGGCGACAAGACCGACACCGAAGGCGGCGGCGCCGGCAGCGACGTCGAGCCGCTGGACGACTCGCTGATCACGCTGTCGACGGCGCCGCGCGCGTACTGGGAGTCGCTCTTCCACTTGGAGCTCATCAAGAAGCGCAACAAGCCCATCGAGCCCCCCAAGGCGCCCGAGAAGGCGCCGTTCTTCTTGCAGACCATGCGCAAGAACGACGTCCAGCCGACGTTTGTACCGGTCGCGGACATGCAGAAGAAGGACGGAGAGAAGCCCACGGGGGCTGGCGGCGACAAACTCAAGGCCAAGGCCAAGAGGGGAGGCGAGGCCGATGCGGACAGCGACGGCGAGCCGATGGCTGGCTGGGGCGTGGGCTCGGACGACGAGGCCTGGGGCGATGATGATGATGAGCAGAACGACGATGAAGAGACCGTGACCAACTCGGGCTCGGCCGAGCCGGTCGCCAAGGGCTCGCGTATCGTCAAGAGCACGGGCATGGTCACGACGCGGTGCAGGCTCGCAGCGCTGCTCGTGCAGGCTGTCGAAGACGACAACGACGAGGTGACGACCGTGTTGGCGTCGGAAGACGACCTCCACGCGCGCCGCACCAAGTTTTCCCGCGTGGCCGCGTACCTGCAGACGATCTCGGCGTCCGCAGTGGACGTCGAGCTCAACACGCTGTGCATGGGCGACTTTGATGACGAAGGCAAGGAACTGCTGGGCCTGTTTTTGGAGTTCCTCGAAGACGAGATGGCCACGCGCCGCCACTTCCAGGTGCTCCAGGCGTACTTGAACCGATTCCTCAAGCTCTACGAGCAGCTGCTCGTCGCGAACGCCGAGCTGCTCGCGCGCGTCGAGTCGCTGTGTGCCGTGCAGCAGCGCCAGTGGGAGCACCTCCAGCAGCTGCTCCACAACAACCTCTGCTTAGTGCAGTACTTCAGCAAGATCCAGATGTAATCACACCCACTCTATAGACCCCTCCACTTTACGTTTTTGCCTTGAATGAACATACACCACACGCACCATGGTCTGTTGGGATGAGTTGATGCATTCATGGGATGGTATCTCTATACGGGAAAACAGTTTGATGAGGCTCACGATTTCCAGGACGCGCTCTTGGACGCTGACATCTCGAACGGGAACAGCGGCGAGCGCGGCACGACCGAGACGCCGCGGCACGTCAGGATCGTGAGCTTGGCGTTCTGAAGGGTCTGCTCGGCCGCCTGCGTGCCGTCCAAGTCCACGGCTGTGACCGTGAGCCAGCCGAATCCAGGAATCTCGAGCTCGACGACGCTCGTTCGCTTGGGCTTCTTCGTGCTCTTGGACTTGGTGAGCACTTCCTTCGTGATGTAGTCCTTGAGGTACAGGTCGCTCGCGTGGAGCAACGGGCCCGTGTAGCTCAGGGCGTCGAGCCCTCGCGGCGGCGACAGCAGGCCGCCCGCATGACGAAGGAACGTCTCCGAGGCGTCTACATCATACACAGAGCGAAAGCGGTCAGCACGGCGTCTATACTGTCGGTCTGGAGCCCAAACATGAATTCAACTTACGTGCAGTCTTGGTGAGGTGGCCAGGGAGCACGCCGTGCCACGAGAACAGCAAAAGGTTCTTGTCCTTCTCGAGGCCCTCGGCCGTCTCGTAGTCGAAACGCGCGAGTCCGCCCAGGAACAGCGATCGCCCGCTCTGCATGCGATACGTCGTCATCTACAAACGTCAGCGATTGAACATAGTTAGACGCTTGGATCACACACCCTTCTATCGAAATGAACGCACCGGAAGCGTCTTGGCCGGGAAGACGTTCTTGAGTTGTGCGGCGCCGTCGAGCGCGAGCACTTCAATGAGCTTCTGGCGCTTGGAGTCGACGATCAGACCGGGCGTGTCGAGCACGTTGAAGAGCTCGTTGTTGGCCATGACGGGCAGGTGCTGCACTGCGAGCGTTGTGCCGGGCAGCGGTGAGGTCGTCATCTCGCGCTCTTCGTCGTCGGCGTCGTCGTACATGTCGACGGTCTCACCTTCTTCCAGGTGCACGTCGATCTCCTCGTCCTTCTTGACCACCATGTCATCCCCCTCGTCGTCCATGTTGAGCAGCTGCTCAGCGTCATCGGCACTGAGATCTTCAAGCGTCACCTGTGGGTGCTTCATGTACTTGCGGTGGTTGTGCTGCCACTTGCGGTCCACGAGAAACTTCATGAGCGAGTTCAAAAACGTCGACTTGCCGACGTTCGCCGCGCCGACCACGCAAATGTCGCGGCCCTTGCGGAACTTCTTAACGTCTTCGACGATCTCCTTCATGCCAATGCCCTTCATCGCGCTCACTAGGTACACGGCCTTGATGTTCTCGATCCCAGCGGTCCTGTCAAAACATACCCAATACATCATCCTGAGCATCCAGAACCACTCACCATCAAGGAACACAACACGTACTTGGCCTGGGTCTGGATACGGCGCATCAAGCGGCGAATGCCCGACTTTTCGGGCACCAAGTCGCCCTTGTTGACCACGAGCATGACGTCCTTGTTGCCAAACAAGTGGCGCGCCTTGGGCAACAAGCTGCCTGTGATGTCGAGGATGTCGACGAGCTGGATCATGAGCATGTCCTTGGCCTTGAGCTCCATGACGCGCTTCTCGTACTCGCTGTAGGGCAGCTTGGCGTCCGTGATCTTGCCGTAGTGCGTGATGTTGAAGCAGCGCTCGCAGCGCAGCTTCTTGAGCTCGCGGATGTGGGTGATCTTGCCCAGTAATGCCTTGGGCAAGTAGCCGACTTGGGTGGGTTCCTCGGTTTGGAGGTCGATGCCACAGCCGCTGCACGACCAGCTCTCCATGAGCTCGATGTGTCCCACGACTTGGTCCACCGGAATGGCCTCGCGGGCGTGGTCGTCGTGCGCGTGCATCGCCAACGACGTCGCGTGGAAACAACGCGCGTCCGCGGCCCACAGACCACGCTGCGAGCCGCGAGCGGCGGCGTTCGACGGACCAGCGACAGCGCATTGTAGCGGCGCAGCGAGCGACGCGGCCAGACGCGAGCGTACGGCGCCATGGCGCGCGAAAAGCGAGCGACCCGCGCGGTGCATCATCTCTTGTCGGGGGAACTGGAAAGGATGTTGCCGTCCGTGTCCGCCACCAGCCAACAAGAACGACTGTGTATCGAAGTTCCAACATTAAAAACCGGTTTTGTACCGGTATCTAACTTTTCGCTCCAAAGGATCTTCAAGTTGGCACCATAATCCACATCCAACATCCAGCAAAACCCGAGAAGCTCCAACGAATCGGAACATGACGCGCAAGGTCGGGTACGTGTATGAGGAGCGGTACCTGTGGCACCGGCCGTGGAGCCTCTCGTACACGCCGCTCACCGAGCCGTTCAAGCACTGGGAGAGCCCGGAGACCAAGCGCCGCTTCCACGCGCTGCTCGCGGTCTCGGGCGTGCTCGACCAGCTCCAGCCTATCCGCGCCGTCGCGGCCACGGAGCAGCAGCTTCTCGCAGTCCACAGCGCACCGTACGTGCGCGAGATCCAGGAAAAGTCCCAGCGCGAGGAAGGCGGCGACGCCGGCGAGGAGGCGTCGTTTGCCAAGTACGGCTACGACATCGCCTGTCTCTCGGTCGGCGGCGTGCTCGCGGCCTGCGACGCCGTGATGCGCGGCCAGGTACACGCGGCGTACGCGCTCACGCGGCCGCCCGGCCACCACGCGACGCCGACGCGCGGCATGGGCTTTTGCATCTTCAACAACGTCGCGATCGCAGCGCGCCACTTGCAGCGCACGTACGGGGACACGATCGCGCGCGTCGCGGTCGTCGACTACGACGTCCACCACGGCAACGGCACGCAGGACGCCTTTTACGAAGACGACAGCGTGCTGCTTGTGTCGCTCCACCAGGCCAACAACTACCCGGCCGACAGCGGCCGCTGGGAAGACATCGGCGCGCTCAACGGCGAAGGCTTCACCGTGAACGTGCCGTTGCCCCCTGGCTCGGGCCGCGGCGCGTACGAGTACGCGTTCCAGCGCATCGTGACGCCGGCGCTGCGCCGCTTCAAGCCCGACTTCATCCTCGTCTCATCGGGCTTTGACGCGTCTTACGCCGATCCGCTCGCCGCGATGATCCTCAGCAGCAAGGCCTTCCGGTCCATGGCGACGCGGCTCGTCGAGGCCGCGAACGAGCTGTGCGCGGGCCGCATCGTGTTTGCCCACGAAGGCGGGTACTCGGAAACGTACGTGCCCTTTTGCGGCGCCGCCGTGGTCGAGGCGCTGCTGGGCGTGACGGATCCGAGCCAGCAAATCTTTGATCCGATGCTGGAAGAAGCTGAGCGCTGGGAGTACCAGGACCTCCAGGACCACCAGCAACGCGTCGTCGACCAAGTGGCCGTGCTCCACAACCTCGATCATGACGCTCCACCGCCAGCGGTCGGCACGTAGCGTTTGAGCAGCGAACAGTTGGCGTCGTAGTCGGCAAAGATCTCGCTGATCTCGTGGTTATAGCGCGTCGCGTACTGCTGCCATTGGTCAATGGCTTCGAGACAAACCACGGGCTCGTGGCGCTGTAGCGTGTCAATCAATAATGGA
Organism: Pythium biforme; assembly: GCA_023337735.1. NCBI lineage: Eukaryota > Oomycota > Peronosporomycetes > Pythiales > Pythiaceae > Pythium > Pythium biforme. Next base: position 11,460 of record JAADXJ010000144.1, on the reverse strand, counting down.
AGGTAGGCGTTCTTGTGGAGACGTTGGTCTTGCTGCGACTGCTGGGTGCGCTGGAAACTCGTCCAGACTTCCTGGAGCTCGCGCAGCGGGTGCACCAAGTAGCTGTCGGCCCACTGCATCTTCTTGTCGCCAACGGCGCGGACGCGTTGCACGAGCGTGCGAAGCAGTTGCTCCTGCGTGGCCCACGCATCTTTCCAGTAGGTGGCTTCCTTGTGGAGCTGGCTGCGCTCTCGCTGCGCAGCCGACTCGCTCGCTTGGAGCTGCTTGAGCATGGTCTTCAGTTGCTTCTCCCTGTCCTTGGCACTTACTCCGCTTGCCGGAGCGCCTGCCGCCGTGTACGCGCGCAGCACGTGCGCCACCGTGACAAGTGGCTCGTTCTCGGCTGGATCGAGACGCTGAGTGGGTGTGTTCACGGCCGGCACAACAATGCCGAAAGCACCGACTTCGACGAGTACACTTCGGATGGATGCGAGCAACCGGTCAAGATCGGAACTCGCGTTCGATTCCGTATCTTGTCGGCGTCCACCCGTCCCATTGACCATCTTCGGGGTCACCGACTGGAGAATTTGGTCGTACACGGATTCCAGCGCCCGCAGCGTCTGCGTAAGCGATGCCTCCAGTGATTTCACCTTCTCGACCCGGAGATGCGCGATACCCGGAACATAGATCGCGCTAAATGGCACGGCCGACGTTGACGACGATGAATGCTTGAGGAAGTCTGCCGCTGTGCCGCCGACTCGAAGCTTGGCTTCGTGCGCGAGGCTCATGGTCTTCTTTGCATGGTCAATCTGGCTCTCGACGCGTCCGAGTTCTTCCAGCAAACGTTCTGGCACGGCGAGCATCCACTTCGCGGGCTTGCTGTCTTTGGTTTTCGCTTGGTCCTCGGCGCCGGCAGCTTTCGCTTCCTCGCGACCCGCACCAATCACGTCGCGCCAATGAGACAGCGCGGTCAGCAACATGGATTCCGCCATCTCGCGCTCGAGCATTGCGTCCTGGAGCAGACCGATCTGTCGCTGGAGCTGCATGTTCTGCGCCTGAAGAAGCCTCATTCTCGCCTGATGAGCGCTCTCGGCATCACGCGTTGCTGCCGCCTGATTGTTTTCCGTCTGCAGCGTTGCCACAATCGTTTCGAGATGCGAGATCTCGTTCCGCAATGCCGCGTTTTCACTGGCCAGCGCGGCATTCTCTTGCTGCAGACTGTTGAGTTGGCTCTTCTTGAGCTTGGCCGCCAACGCCGACGTCGTTGCGGACAGCACGGGCTTGACAGTCGTTCGCTGGATCGAGATCTCAGCCGCCCCAAAGGGCACGGAGCGCGCGTCCGCCTCCAAGCGCTCATCGTCGACCGCGCGACTGGAGGAATCATCGACACTAGTGTCCGTATTCCACTCCGACGCACCAGACTTGCTGAGACGCCGTGGTGGACCCAGTACGCGCGACTTGACGGTGCTTTTGCCCCAGCTCGGTATGCGTGGGAGCACGGTATCCGCGCCCTGTGGACGATTCCCAGACGCCACGGACGCCGTCTCGCTTGAACCCTCTGCGTCGACCCACTCGTCGCTCTCTACGCTCGGCCCTTCCGCTTCGGGCGTCGCAAACCGCTTCGCCAGTGCGATGGGCCGTCGCACCGACTGGTGGGAGGTACTGCTGCTGCGCTTGGCGGATTTGATTTTTGTGAGCAGCATGCGGAACGCCTGCGCGCAGCAGTCGCGATCAAAGACGAGCTTCTGCCACGTGATCATCGCCGGTGCGCCGAGACGCTACGTACATCATCACGTTGGCATAGACCCTGGTCGCACACACGAGATTTGGGTCAAACAGCGCACGTACCGAGAGTTCGGTCGCCGTGACCTGCATGAACTCGGACCGGAACCGCTCTTCGTTCTTGCGCACGACATCGCGTTCGCTTAGCAAGTGCGAAGCCACGAACAAGAGTAAGCATAGTACGCTTTCCGCCACGCGCATCACCAAACAAACGTACGCGTTGTCTGCCTTTTCAGTCTTGCGCTCGAGGCGGCGATCGCGGCTCTGGACGCGCAGTTCCTCGGCCACGCCCACGGACGACGCGTGCTGCATATATATAGGCTGTATTAGATAGGCTCTAGTGTGTCGGAGGAACGTGTCCCCATCAGGCGATTGGTGGGTCGTACCTCTTGAAACAGCGCGACGAGGACCTGCTCGCGGGTCTTCCAGGGGAGCTCCTGGAGCTGCAGGGCCGTCTGCGCACACCAAACCACCACGCACCGATGCGCCACGATCAGCGCTTTCCATTTTTGTACATGATCATCCGTAAATCGGCGTCCGACCACTTGCTCGAGGCCCGGCACAGCGAGTAATTCCTGCTGCAGGCGATCGGTCATTCTCCACAGCAAAAAATGGAGCTGCCCTCCGACATGAAAATCTGGCGGGAAGGGTCATTCGAACCTGCCTGTTCTAACGTAGCCGAAGCGGTTCTTATCGAAGATAGAAACATGATTGGACGTGGTTCCTATCACAGATACGAACATGATTGGGCAGGATAGGAACTGAATTCATGCAAAATGGATACACATGTTCTTGTTCGGAATCCGAATCGGATGGGTACGAAATGGACTTGGGATGCATTCTCCTCCATTCCGACCATTCGGAATGTTGTCCGAATGATTCGATTCGGAATTACTGCGAAGTCTAATATCTCACTCTGGTGGAGTCGAGATGAACTTCCAGGGTCTTCACGGCACTTCGCGGTCTCACCCGCGGCCTCACGGCACGGATACTTGATCTTGACCTCTGCCAAACATTGCCTCAGGGGTGAAATCGTTGTTGGTGTAGATGAATGCGAGCTTGTTGGCGCGTTCAACAGCGGTGTTGCTTCTCTTTGTCGAGTGGACAAACTGCTGCGCCCGAATCGTCTGCTGTGTCGTTTCCTAGACCTCATTGTAGACTGCATCCAAGAGCTCGTTGGAGAGCTTTTCTCGGGTTGGAAGCTTGAAAGCTGGGAACGCGAGCTTGAACATGTGGCGCCAGATCTTGCTCTCAACGAGACAGAGAGGGAGGTTGTGCGCAAAAGTTTGCCTGGCGTAATAAAGCTGAAACTCGTGTTCATTGGCGAACTCAGGGACACGGATTGTTGCAGCTTGGTTGCAGCCCTCGGGCTTGTCCGCGGCGACGCCCAGCGTGTCGTCAACTGGTATATTGAACATACGCTTCACCGCCATCTTCTGGACCCGCACGGAAACTTCAAGGGCACTCATCAATGATCGCTGATTGGCTTAAATGTTGCGCGTTTTGACCAATAGATGAACGTGTATTTGACCCGAACCAACAATTCCGACGAGTGTCAGGAGAATACATCCATTTAATGGACCCCACGCGCCTCTGCTGATGAAAAGCACGTGGTCCAGACACCTCGCCAGAGGGAAATGCAACAAGAAGCTCGACATGCAAGAGATGGCGCGCCCCGACTACCGCGTATCGTCGTCGTCGTCAGTTGTGGGTGAAGTTGGCCGGTCTACTTGGCCGCCACAAAGGCCTTGGCGAGCGCGACGGCCTCGTCGACCTTGTCCGTGGTCTTGGCCTGGCCGGCCGCTTCCGCGGGCTTGCCGCCGCCCTTGCCGTTCATCACGGCGAGCGCGTCGTTGACCCACGCGCGCGCGTCCAGTTGTCGCGACGCAATGTGGTGCTCGCTCACGCGCGCGTACGCGGCCGTCTTGTTAGCGTCCGAGTCCGTGCTAAAGATCAGGAACGAGCCGTTCGCCAGCACCGTGGCCATAGCCTCGAGCATGTCGCGGCCGAGCTTGGCGTCCGTGCCGACGTCAAACTTGACGACGACAAACTCCTGGCCGGCGGCCTGGGCCTTAGTGGCCTCGGCCGTGGCGTCGCGCACGCCGTTCGCGGCGCGCTGGACTGCGAGCTCCTTACGGATCTTCTTGACACGGTCGACGAGGCCGTCGTGCTGCTTGCGCAGCTTGTCCTTGGCGGGCAGCGAGATCAGCGACACGTCGAGCACCGGGCGGAACGCCGTCACGCCCTCGATGAACGCGCTGGCGTCGAGCTTCGCCACGGCATCGAGGCTCTCCTGGAGCTTGGCGGCGCGCGCCTCGGCCTCGTCGGCAGCCTCACCCGTGTAGGCCGAGATACGACGAATGCCCTTAGCGACGGCGCCCTCTTCAACGAGCACAAACTTCTTGGCCTCGCGCGTGTTCTTTAAGTGGGTGCCACCGCAGAACTCAACCGAGTAGTTGCTCCACGCGCTGTTCTCCGGGTCCTCGAGCATCTACAACACCACCCAAATTCAAAAAGTCAACGTCAGCCATCACCACGCACACGTTTCAAGAAATGGAAAGCAAAGCGTACCGGCTTGATCTCCTGGCCAATCGACACGACGCGGACCATGTCCGGGTAGGTCTCACCAAACACGGCGCGCAGGCCCTGGATGCGCTTGGCGTGGGCCTGCGGCGAGTCCTGCGTGTACACTTCGAGCTCCTGCTTGATGATCGAGTCACAGATCGACTCGACCTCGGCGAGCTGCTCGGGCTTAAGCGCCTTGTTGGTCGTAAAGTCGAAACGGAGACGCAGCTCGTCGACGAGCGAGCCGCGCTGGTCAACGTTCGTGCCGAGTACCTTGCGCAGCGCGTAGTTGAGCACGTGGGTCATCGTGTGGTTCGGCGCGATCTTGCGGCGGCGCACATAGTCGACCTTGGCCTCCACGACGTCGCCCACCTTGATCGAGCCCGTCTCGATCGGGCCCATATGCATGACGTAGCCGGCGTACGACTCGACCGAGTCGACTTCCTGCGAAAATCCCGCAGCGCTGAGCACGCCAGTGTCGTAGATCTGGCCACCAGACTGCGCGTAGTATGAGGTCTGGTCGAGGATGATACCCACGCGCTCGTAGTCGCCGGCCTTGACCTCGTCCACGAAGGCCGACGTGGTCTCTGTGGTCGTAAACACAGCGAGCACCTTGGCCTTCACCGTCGTGTCCCACTCGTACTTGGGCGAGTCGTCCGTGGGCTTGATGTCCTTGCCCGCGAGTGCGCTGGTCTCAGCGGCCTCGAGCACGAGCGGGCGTACGCCCGAGTTGCCGCCCTTCTTGCGGTCCTGCTTCGATCGCTCGCTCTGGAGCTTCATCTGCTCCTCGTAGCCCTTGATGTCGACCGTGAGACCTTCTTCCTCGGCCATGATCTGCGTGAGATCGATCGGGAAACCCATCGAGTCGTACAAAAAGAACGCGTCCTCACCCGGGACGACCGATCCCTTGGCCTCCTTGATGGTCTGCGCAATCTTCTTGAAGCGCTCAATGCCCTTGTTGAGCGTGCGGCCAAACGACAGCTCCTCGTCGAGGATGACTTCAGTGACCTCGGCCTGCTTGGCCTTGAGCTCTGGGAACGCCTCGCTGAGCATCTCGACCACGACCGGCACGAGCTTCGACAGAAAGCCGCTGGGCGCGTTGAGGAACTGCTGGCCGTAGCGCACGGCGCGGCGCAGGATGCGGCGCAGCACGTAGCCTCGGCCGTCGTTGCTGGGCTGGGCGCCATCCGTGATCGCAAACGTGAGCGTGCGGATGTGGTCGGCGACGACGCGGTAGGCCATGTCCTTGAGCAGCGGGTCCTCGGCGCCGAGCTTGCCCGTGTACGGGTCGCTCTTGCAGAGCCCCTGGATGGCGGCAAACAGCGGCGTGAACACGTCCGTGTCGTAGTTCGAGTCCTTGCCCTGCATGATCGACGCGAGGCGCTCAAAACCCATGCCCGTGTCGACGTGCTGGCTCGGCAGCGTCACGAGCTTGCCGTCGACTTCGCGGTTAAACTGGATAAACACATTGTTCCAGATCTCAATCACGTCCGGGCGGTCGGCGTTCACGAGCGCCGCGGCGTCGCGGTTGCCGATGCGGTCGTAGTGGATCTCTGTGCACGGGCCGCACGGGCCCGTTTCGCCCATCTCCCAAAAGTTGTCCTTGCAGCCAAACGGCAGCACGCGCTCCGTGGGCAGGAACTTGAGCCAGAGCTGACGGGTCTCTTCGTCCGACGGCAGGCCCTGCGACTCGTCGCCGCCAAAGTACGTCGCGTAGAGGCGGTTCGCGTCAATGCCAAACACTTCCGTGAGCAGGCGGAACGACATGTCAACGGCGTCTTGCTTAAAGTAGTCGCCAAAGCTCCAGTTGCCGAGCATCTCGAAAAACGTGTGGTGGTACACGTCCTTGCCGACGTCGTCGAGGTCATTGTGCTTGCCGCCGGCGCGGATGCACTTTTGCGTGTTGGCCGCGCGCGTGAGCTTGGCCATGGGGTGCGACGGGTCGACCTGGCCGAGGAAGATCGGCTTGTACTGGTTCATGCCGGCGTTGATGAAGAGCAGCGTCGGGTCGTCGAGCGGCACGACCGGGCACGACGGGTACATCGTGTGCGGCAGCGACGCATGCTTCTCGAAAAACTCGAGGAACGTCTGGCGGATGCGCTTGGCCGGCCAGTTCGCGGCCGAGAACTCGGCGGGGGACGACATCGTGTCAAGAAAGAGGAGGGGGAAGCTGCTAGCGACTGAAGAGGGCGCCTCCTAGAGGAGGAGAGAGAGAATGAGCGGACGGGAGCGGAAGGGGGAGCGGGGGAGGGGAGCCGACCGGCATCCTACCTGGAAGACGTTAGGGGAGCGGTCGTCTTGAGAGTGAGGAAGAGGATGCCCAACGCCAACACGGTGGGGAGCTCGCGCAGAACAAACGTGTGGAGGTTCAAGGGAGATGTTGATAACGATCGGTATGTGGCGGACACGTTAAATAGAACCTATTTGATTGGTGCAAAATCAGAATAGGGGACAAAGTCGGGATTGCCTGCGACGTGAGACGCGATGAAGTCCGGCGTGAGTGATGGTGATGGGGTCGGGAATGGAGGAGATTTACGCATTGCACGTTCGTTGCCTTGGAACGGGAAGACTCGCACCACGAGTTTATGCTGGTGGTGTATTATGATAGGTTCATGTTCGGTTGGCTGGTGGGGTGGGTCGTTGTCATACAAAGGTACTCTATTCCGCTCCGTGGGAGTGGAATGGGGGGAGGGGGGGTCTTCTAAATTCTATCACGCTTGCGCTCGCTTGCACTGGGAGGGGAAACCAGCGCACGGTCGGGGGAGACAAGAATCGCATGGTACTGTACATACATTGCCCGCGCGCGACGCCTTCTCTCCGACGCGATCTTCATCTACGCCCTACGAAAACGCGTCTGCCCTCCTCGCAATGCCCTCGGTTCTCTCCGTTTCCTGTCAAATCCAAAGGAGCATCGACTCGACGTCGACATGAACGCTACGGCACCGCAGCCAACTCCACGGGGCTCTTTGGTCCGACACAACTGGAATACCGGGGGAGAGAGATCACCATCTCGGGGGCGCACGTCGCTTCTTTTGGCTGTGTGGGCCTAGGGCGTCGGTACTTGGACCGAGTCGTCGAGGAACACCTCGTTCTTGATCGCGACGATCGACGTGAGCTGCCGCTTGTCCGACTCTTTCCACAGGCTGTAGTTCTGCTTGGCGATGTTGTGGATCGTTGCAAAGTCCTTGTCGAAGACGACTTGCGACACGGTGTCGTAGAACGGCAGCACGATGAACTCGAAGAAGCCCACTTGGTTCTGAATACCAGCGTTCCAACCACCCCATGCGTTAGATCAGCGATCACTGTCAACCTAACCCAATCACGTCGTACCTTTGCGCTGTTTTCTGAATGCCGGTCCATGAACGGCGAGATGTCCGAGTGGTTGGCGCGCTCGTTGTCGCCCTGCAGGAAGAACTCCTCGATGATCAACGAGGACCAGATCACGTGGAGCCGCCGCACCTTCGCGGCGTGGCCAATGTCGGCACACTTGATCACGACCTTCATGATCATCATCGGATCGGTGACTGCGCGTGGGCCGCCCGACTGGCCCGAGGCCGCGGCCGACTGGTCTTGCAGCAGCAGTGCCTTGAGGTTGCCCACGAGCTGCAAGTGCATCGACAGGTCGGTACTCAGCACCATCTCGATAATGGCCTTGCGGATCTCGCGGTACGGCTTGTCCTTCATGCGCCCAAATATATCGCACTGTGGCGAGCGCATGACGAAAAACGTCTCGGCCAAGTGCATGCTCTCAAGGATGCTGCGGTCGTTGTACTGGATCGCGAGATCGTGCTTGCACTTGATCATGTAGTTGTTCGACTTGCCCGGATGGCGGAAGTCGTGGATCGCCGCGGCCACCAGTGCCGCGTAGAACTCGAGGTTCGTGAGCGTGTCGCGGATCTGGCCGTCGTTGAGCCGCGTCATGAGGTAGTTGACCGAGTTCACGACGTCCGCGGCGTGGCTCGAGTTATGGTACGGGTTTGCGAGGTACCCGTCGTCGAGCGTGTACAAAAAGTTGCGCAACACGATCTTCTCGATGCGGAACTCCTCGTGGAGCTCGTGGATGTCGAACATCGCGGCCGTGACGTACATGAGCGGCCTGCCGTTCGTGATCTCGGCCATCTTGAGCGTGTCGAGGTCCCAGCCATCCTGGTGGATGCAGGTCTTGACGCGCGAGAGCATGTCGTCCTCCCAGCTGGGCATCGAGGGCAGCGGCGCGATGACATTCATGCTGCCACTCTGGCTCGCCATGCCGATGTTGTCCTGGTAGCTGCGCCGCGTGTCGCTGTTCGAGTGGGAGCTCAGCGACATGGTCGCGTTCGTGCGGCTGGTGGCCTGGTAGTCCTTGCGCGCGAGCACCGACAGCGCCCAGTTCTTGGTGTCGGCGTCGACTTCTTCTTTGGACTTCATCTGTGCGCGGATGTCGGGCATGAACAGGTTCGTGTCGAGCTTGGACAGGTTGCGCACGATCGCGAGCCCGCGCTTCATGGACTCGTCGCTCATCTCGGTCTCGTCTAAAAAGTTCTTGAGCTCGGCGAGCATCGAGTGGAGCGGCGACGTGAGGTCGAGCGCGAACTCCGAGTCGCGCTGCGCGAGCTCTTTTTTCAGGTTGCGGTTCTCCTCGGCGATCAAGTTCTTCTCGCGCGTGGCCTTTTCGGCCTCGAGCTCGACGGCCCAGACGTGGAGAAAGTCCTGGCGGATCACGCGGTCGACGTCGCGGTTCCGCACGAGCATGACCAGCGCGAACACGATCGGGAAGCAGAACACGAGTACGCGGTTCTGCGTGAACGGGCCCGAGTCCGTGCTCGGGTAGTACATCCACGTGAGCACGTTGTAGGCCACGCACGTGAGGATACCGACGACCGAGAAGTGGAGCGTGTCGATGCGCAGCAGCGGCACAAACACGAAAATCATAATGAGTCGCAGCAAGTTGATGTTCATGGTCGCGGCCGGGAGCAGCACGAGCTTGGTGTAGCTCTGGAGCACTTGGCGCCGCGTGCCCTGGAGCGGCTCAAACGCCCACGTGGACATGGCCGTGTCGTTGATGTAGAAGACTGGCTCGGCTTCTTTGTCCATGCCCAGCGCGGTCATCAAGAACTCGACGTCCTTGGAGACGTAGTTGTACCACTCGGTGAGCATCGAATACATGCCGCCGCTGAGCAGCGAGAACGCCCAGCAGAGCAGCATGACCGTGTAGATGCGCTGGAACTGGATCTCGTACTTGCGCTGGCGGCTCAGGTAGATGAGGAACGGGATCGGCAAGATCGGTGTGAACACCAGCAAGCAGTACCGTAGCGACTCGGACCGCACTTTCCTGTCGTCCGAGAAGAGGTTGGTGAGGTTGGAACCGGTAAACACGAGGTACAGCAAAAAGAAACTGCTCGCGATCCGCGACGACCGCGGCGAGTTCTCGCGGGCAAACGTGACCTGGTAGAGCTTCTCGAGTCGCGCTTCGTTCACGAACTGGCTCGTGATTGGGTGGAACTTGACTTCGACCGGTGTCTTCTTGGTCTTGGCGACGTACACCGAGTCGGTGAGTGGATAGATGCGCGACACGCGTTGGTTCACGCGCTCCTGGTTGAGCACGGCATTGGCCTGTGCACCCTCGGCGCTGCCTGTCGAGCCGGGCACCTTGGCGGTTGCCGACACCCCGGCGGCCCCCATAGTGGCACTAGAATTGCTGTGGCCTGCGCCAGCCTGCGGCGGCGGCGTGGGCGTGAGCGCGGCGAACGTGACCGCCAGCGTGCTCGCTTGGTCGCCCGAGACAGACGACGATGGCTTGTCGGGATTCCGGAACGACGGCTTCTTGCGGCCGCGCAGCTGGGCCGTGGGCGACGTGCGCTGCGTGAACGTGCGGCGCTCGCAGTCTTGCTGCTCACGGATCACCTCGGCGGGCGGCTCGTCCTCGGCGTCCTCGCTCTTCTCTTTGATCGACGGGGACGCGAACGCTGTGACGAGCGTGTGGCGACCGTGGAGCGGAGTAGCGTGGGCGTCGTCTGCAGCACTCACGTGCAGAGCCGCTGTCAGCGACGGCACCGACAGCGAGAACTGAGACTTCTTCACGAGGATCGCGTGAGCGTGGCGTCGTCGAGACGCGCTTCGCTTGCTACGACCGTCCCACAACGAATCCGTGCGTCACGAGCGAGCAGCGCGGGCAGCGTCCGTGCGATCGGCCTGTGCGCGGGTGTAGTTTGTTTGATTCGGGTGTCGCCCTTCTCCACTACCAACAGCGACGCGCACGATAGCGTCGGGTGACGGGCGATGGCTTGATATACAGAGAGACGCGCGTGAATGGCCCAGCCGGGCGAAGAGGGGAAAACGGAAAACGCGGGGGTAAAAATAGCCACCTCCGCGTGGTGGGGGTTCCGCTTTTTGCCGGGGAAGGGGATCAGGGCGCCAGCGCCACGAGTGTCGCGCTAAATTTGCCCCCCCACGCGAACGAGAGGCGTCGGGCCAGCGCTTCGCACTCCGCTCGGCGCGTCTTTTTTGTTAGGGCCTCCCGGGCACAAGGCGGATAATAATACAACGCGTCGGGTGCTGAGAGAGGGACGATGGGACGGTGTGGAAAATCCTTTTCGCACGCCTCGTGAACGCGGTGTGTGGTGTACACCGTGAGGCCAGGTAGGGCCTTACGTTCGAAGGGCTAGTTTGGAGACAAGAGGTTCGTCCTTTCAACAGCGAATCAACGGGAAAGAAAAACGAGATAGACAGAGAGAGCAACAGATCGACATGCGCACGGCCGTTCACATTGTCATTCGCCACAGACACCAGTCGATAATGAAGCGGTCGAATAGACCACAGCTCGAGTGTGTAGACGTGAAGACGGTGATTCTTCGAACGGCATCGACGCGGCCTAGCCAAGCGCACCATTAACCTGCTGCACAAGTGCGTAGGAGGCCGAGGCCATGGTGATACGATGATACGGCAGGAAGGTCTTATCATATGCTTCATGAATAAAGTTGCATGGCCACGGCGAGGACAAGATGAGCGCTTCTCCCCAAGACAACGGCGACGCTTTAAGATCATTGTGGCGGATACGATGTGGTCTACGTTATTCTAGGTACTTGAGGATTCATATCCTGATTTAGGGTAACACCCATCACACATTGAACTTGCAGGCGGAAATGCGATGTCGTA
>JAADXJ010000143.1:0-39667 GCA_023337735.1 Pythium biforme | reverse complement strand
GTATTTCAATGGTCGGTTGGCCGAGCGGTCTAAGGCGCCAGTTTAAGGCACTGGTCTGAAAGGGCGCGGGTTCGAATCCCGCACCGGCCATTTCTCTTTGCTTTTTAGCCTTTCGACACCGAGAAACACCACCGCACACAGCGGAGGTCGACGGGTCTGCCGAGCGTGCTTCCCAGACGACTGAATCGTTCTCCAGTTGGTTCACAGTTGGGTTGCTCGTCCCTGTACACTTCAGATGCACGAGTCGCGCCGTGGTCACGTGCCAGTCTCTTGCACCGGCCTTCGAAAGCTGACGTGACAGACGCAGACGCACGAACCAACGGCAGCCGATCACTGCACTGTCACAGACAATCCATCGGAAAGTACCTCCTCGCCCTTCAACGCATGCGCGCTTTCCTTGGACCGTCACGATGTTCTTTACCGCCTGCACTGCCTCCTTTCCTGTCGCCCAGCGTAACGCCTTGAGTTCTCTGAGCTCCATCATCGGCTGTAGTTGCTCAGAATGCGAAGTGAGCGACATTACCTTTTACCAGGCCCAATGTCGACTTCTTTCTGGGTCTATTTTCGCCTGAGTTGTTGGGGAGAGCGCTCGGTAGCCATACTCAAAACGCACTGTAGCCATTGTGGGGAAGATAGGAACGAAAGTATTTTAATTCGCTTGTTTGAAACACCTTGAGTCACCTTTTGCAAGGATTCAGGATTTGAGTCACGTTTTGCAATTTACCCTAGAAAGATATTGTTTACGCATAATTTATACTGATGCCCTGATGAAGTGGCCCGCGCACTCGCCCGATCTCAACCCCATCGAGAACATTTGGGTGGCGATGTCTCGCGAGGTCATATCCTCGGGATGGCGGAAGAGGTGATCCGTTAAAAATGGTGACCACCAACGCCCTTGAGCTCCTGCAAATACGCGTCTTGAACGGTGCATCCGCCTCAGTCGTAGCATTCGATACGCGTTCATCGTGATTGGTGCCGTTCCGATTTCAGCAAGCCCTTGAGCACCGTACCTCGTGAAAGCGGCAGTGGTCTAGTCCGACCGACTGCTGTGCGCTGCAGAGGTCGATTAGCACCTTGATGTAGCCCTCGTACCCCATAGTTGAGAGCTTCTGAACTTCGCCGTGCGCAGTCTTCCTTGATCCGCGTGGGATCATGAACTTTCTAAGAGAAGGCCAGAATCTTTTTATCATCATAAAATTTTCATCAGCATAACCCTGCGAACTGTACCGTGAAACGGCTTGCCTATTAACACAGCCGGCGTTCGTCACTAAAACATTACCTCCTCACAATCTAGCGTATTATAATATTATTAGCAAAATGCAATTAGATTAAATACTGATCTACACCCACTCTGATCCTCTTTTTCCCACTTCAAATATAGCCAGATTGTGGTGAGCTCGATGTGCTCAAACGTGAGCAGAATGGCATGTGAGCAAACGCGCAGCGGCACGGTCGACGCCCCACCTAATGCAGAGCCACCGACACCGGAGCTTCCAATGCTGCCTGCGGCCCAAGTCACCGCTATCATCGAGGTTTGTGATATCTCACTATCTGAAGAAAGCATCCGTCCATCCACCAACGCCGTTGTTTCTATGTGACATAATAGCAAATGCGGGTCGAACAAGCGCGACTGCTTCAGAAGCAGCAGGACGCGATCGTCGCGCAGGTGATGCGGAATTTGAGCGAGAGAGGGGTCAACGAGGTGGCCTCCGATTTGGTGGGCAGACGACACGGGTTGAGCACGCTGCTCTCACCGTCGAAGCTCGAACAGAATCTCCACTCCCTCGTGCTGCACTCGCTCGAGGAGAGTGGGCTGGATTACCCACATGTGCAGCGCACCACTGGCTCGTCGGAGCAGACACTACGATCCACACGCCCCTCACCAAGCAAATCCGTATGCCACCGCTCGGGGAAGACGACGGTGGTGAGCCGCCATGAGACGAACCCACCACAAGAGGATACACACTTAATCGACGACGTCGTAGAAGAAGCTATTGTGCATGGGCGGTCTCTCCATCCCACAACACAGTCAATGAAGAAAAAATCGATGACCGCTCTCATCACCAAATCCCCGCTCCAAGGCGGGATGCCCGGTCGAGATCCACGACGGAACAAACCAAGAAGCCACCGGCGACAGCGTCATGGCTCGGCGGGAGATGGAGATCTCAATGATGTAGACAGCGAGTTTGATTCTGCACACAAGAGAGTGGGGTACAAGACCCAAGCGATCCTCGATCGCAGCCGCGCGCTTTTGGACGACATGAAGAAACACCAGCGCGCAAGCCCAGGTGGCAGCGGCGGTAGCAACAGTTCATTTGTTTCTCGAATGCGCCAGACGCTCGCTGCCCCACAAGACCAAGAGGCAATGGAAGGTGATCAGGATGGCAAAGACGGTTCAGCTCACTTGTCTCGATCAGTGTCACCAACCGCCAGTGCGTCTGACGAAAAGAGCGACGCTACCTGCACGAACAACCAAGCTGACCAACACCAGACACTGCGTGGAACAACAACCACCCAAAGGCCAGACTCATCGTTATATCCGACGGCAGAGCTGAGCGCATCGTGCACCGACATCGAGATCCTGAACCCACCGGCACACTCCCCCGAGAACGAGAATGAGTGGGAGAACGAGCTCGCACGCCAGATCTTGACCATCTACGCAACATCCGTCAAAGCAAAGCGAGCTACGAACCGCCCAAGCTCCCACGCGAGCAGTCATGGAGCCACATCCGCACCACAGGACAAGTACCCACGGTTGGGGACATCCTGCTCTCTCCCAGCTATCAGCCACGCTTCTAAGCGCGCTCCAACCGCAGCTCCCTACTGGAGAGACGGGGCACGCAGTCGGTCACCACCGCGGGCCACGGTGCAATACTCATGGGAGCCGTCGCAGCGCCTCCAAGACGGTCGTGTGGTAGTGAACATGCCAAAAGTGCCTAAGCCCATTTGGTTTGGCGGCACAGGCGCCGTGAAGGCCGTGTGGTGCGCAATCGCCGAAGCCTTCCAAGGTCTCCACGCATCGCCGACGAAAGCGAACACGTCGAAAGATGCCGCGGCGGTCTGTGTGCACCAGCTGTGCGAAGAAGTCCGCCGCCTCGAGGCCAAGCAGCAGTACGCGCAGTGTATCACGACGCTCGAGACACTGCTTGTGAGTCTCGTGCGCGCGCGCGGCGTCGACGCGCTCGACACGAAGCTCTGGAAGCAGCTCGTCGTAACCTGCAACGCGTTCGCAAGCCGGTGTGTCGACTACAAAAAGTTTGCGGTCGCGCTGCAGCTCATCAAACAGGCCGAGCACTTGCTCCACAACTCGATCCTCGTCGACGACGCGATGCGCTTTGAACTGTTGGCGTATCTGTTCGACACATACGCGCACTACTACTACCGCCGCGGCAAGAGCCACGCCGGGCTCCAGTACATGTTCAAGGCCCATGAGATCCACGGGCGCCAGAGCAGCTGGGCGCACCTCGCCAAGTGCCGCCTGCACATTGCCAATCTGCTGTCGCAGCAGGGCAAGCACCAGGACGCCATGGGGTCCATGGGCAGTATTCTCGAGATGATCGAAGACAGGAAGCTAGAGGACGCCGGAGGCGATGGCACCGGCGCGTCCGCGCAGAAAGTGTGTCTCGCGGCCGTGTGCTACAACAACCTGGCGATCGAGCAGCTCCATCTGCGCGCATTTGAAGCCGCGACCGTGTCGACGGGCAACGCCAAGCGGCTCGCGAAGCTGTGCCTGAGCTACAGCAACCGCTGGCTCGCGCAGTTCGACGCGACCAGCAACTGCGTCGATTTGGCCATCGCCACGCTCATGGAGGACGTGAACGCCGCCGCGAACGCGCCCTACAAAAGCTGACCGCGTTGCAACCATTGAAAGAGCGATAGTAAGAACCTGCCGGATTTGAATGATCATTTTGCTTCACGTGGTCCTTCTTGTCCTGGCAAAACTTGATCATGACCGACTCGGACGCGTCACCGATGGTCTCCCAGTTGACCTTGAACCCCGACTTGAGCGGCAGCGGCTCCCCGCGCGCGATCTGCGTCGTTGCGCCCCTGCCACGCACGGCCTTCTCGTCCTTGGACGCCTCGCCGAACACGGCGTTGTTACAGAGCGTCGAACGAGAGGTCGTGGAGCGCGTCCCGGTAGCTGCCCGTGGGCGTGATCGTCGCGCGTCATCTTGAGCAGCCACGTCTCTTCAACTTGCTGGCTGTGAGCACCGAACGTGTGACACGGTCGCTGTCATCGGTGCTCCGTCGCGTCGTGGCGTGGCACGCACGTCGCCACGAAGGCACGCGCACACGACGCGTCGTGCCACCAGGATACTCGACGGTCGCGCGTGGCCGCCGAGAGAGATCAAGCGACACCACATGGCGCGCAGTGGCGGGATAAACCATGCACATGCCGACGGGAATGATTTCGCCATGCGAGGCTCCCCATAGAAAAAACACGCCAAAAAAAAAGCAGCCATCATCTTGGAAGGCAATCCAACCGTGAATTGCGAATAGGGTCTTCCTGTATAGCGTATTTTGTGTCTGGGATCCCAGCAGGCCCACGACCACGCGACGTGGCAGGGGCTGCTGTTGACGTTGGGAACCTCAAGACCTACTTTTCAACCAATCAGACTAGTTTATGCATCTTTTCAGCGAATCAAAGCGCAGTTTGAACATGATGCGCCGCTGTCACGCCCCCCGTGTCGTGCTTCAGCCGCCTTCTTCCAGCAAATGGCACTTCAAGCTGCATTTTGGTCTTCCATCATGGTCACCTTCCGGTGACACGGCGGCGACGGGGGGAGGTGTCTGGTGTCTCCTCGCCAAGTCACTCACACAGGCAGGTGGCGTGAAGAAATCCAGTGCCCAGGTGGCGCAGCGCCGGGACGGCAGTGCAAGCCCACGCGAGCGACGGTAGGCGCGTCAGCCGCGAGCCACCGTGGAGCACGACCGACCGACGGCTGAAGCGGGTGACCAGTGCGGCGCGTTGTGGTTGTTGTTGTCGTTGGCGGGGACCTCCCTCCCCATTGCAGCGGCGGACGGGGCGACCCCACCGATCGGAACGGATCCCCCTCTCCCTCACGAATATTTCGGACAGTCCCCCCAATTGACACTTGACAATAGACACGCGCGAGTCCCATCCACAGACAGCCTCACAGAGGTAGAACGCGACCCACAGACCAACAGACACACACATAGCGAACGACTCGATGGCGGCGAACGCGACAGCGACGATGGCGCACGCGCGGCCCGCGCCGGCGCAGTGGCTCACGCGTGCGCTGTTCCCGCGCGTGATGGAGTTCAAGGTGATCAGCCGCGAGCGCGAGAAACACGAGTTCATGCCGGTCGTGTATTTGCTCGACCGGTCGCTGAGCTGGCGCCGGCGTGTGCCGCGCGCGGTCGAGCAGCAGCTCATCGAGGACTACATCTCGCCGCTTTTACCCGTGCGACAACACGATCGCGAAGACGAGACCGCGGTCGGTTTCTCACGGGACGAGCTGCAGCTTGTCGGGGACGCATTCCGGCGCCGCACGGAGCTGCTCAAGCAGGCCGCAACCCACGAGGTCGCGTACAAGATGGCGGTGCTGGTCAACTACGCGCCCAAGCCGACGCTCCACAAGTCGGAGCTCTTCCAGGTCGTAAGGCAGCTGCTCACGACGCTCGGCGGCGCGACCCACCGGCGCGCGCTGTTGGTGCCCGTGAGCCTCCACTTTTGCACAGACGGTGGGCTGCTCCACACGACGCGCCACGCCGGCATCCGGTACGGCTCGCCCGTGCTCGTTGAGAAGCGCGACGTTGAGATTTTCCAGGAGGACCCGCTCGAGTATGTGCACCACGTGAGCGCCAAGCTCCAGGCTGCGCTCAAGATGCCGCCACCGCAAACGGCCGCGCAAATGGAGATCATTCGGCTCTCCAGAAGTCTTCACGTGTACTGCGCGCGCGTGTACCGCGACGACTGCTTCTCGCGGCGCCAGATCGCGTCGATGAACGAAGAGATCTTGCAGATCCACTTCCGCACGCGGAACCACCCGGACATGCACGTGCTCAAGACCAAGATGCAGCAGTACTGCCAGCAGCTCCGCAAGTGGCGGCTGCGCGACGAAGACATCAACGCCGCGACCATTGCCAAGGCCACGCCGCCCGAGCACCCCGTGCAGATCACCAGCGTCGTTGCGGCGGTCTTGCTACGGCTCGGTGCAGCGCCCTGGCGCTTGCTGCTCTCCGGACTGGGCGATCTCGTGTTCCGCGCGCCGACACAACCGCAACGCAAGCTCGTGGAACTCGCGGCGTGGAGTGTCGCACTGCTCAAGTGTGCGGTCGCTTTTGCATTGGGCGTTGTGCTCTGTTGGCTCGTGCTGTTTAGCGGACGCCATTGGCTCAGCGCGGCGTTCGTGCTGCTGATTCTTGGCCTCCACTCGGCTCCGTCCTCGTCGGTCGCTGGTGACGTCGTCGCTACCAACTGGAAGAAAATTCAGTTTTACATCATGGACGCGGCCGAACTGCGAGAACTCACGGAGCTGCGCGCCGTGCTGGCGCGCCGCATCCACGCGCTCGTGGCCCAGTACGTGAGCGCCGATCTGCCGCCGCCCGTGCTGCAGTCACCTTCGAAGGGTGGTGGTCGAGCGCCGTCGCGACGTGAAAGCCAAGAGACCACCGAGGACGAGGAGGAAGACGACGCTCGGAGCCAGTACTCGCTCAACCCGCACCACAAAATATTTATTAATGCGCCGCGGTCGTTCCCGCTGGACTTTGCCGAAGACGTGGAAGACGACTCGACCGCGCGCCGCGCTGTGTACGCGCCCAAGATGCTCCGCGACGAAGTGTGGCGCAACATCTACGGCTCGCTTGCGCCGCTGCACCTCCAGTTTGCCGTGCTGCTCGCCGACAACCGTGGGGACTCACTGCCAATGGAGCGTCTGCTCGCGACGCCCTTTTTCGACGCCGTGCTCACAGCGTACGTGCTCCACCAAAAGAGCCGCGCGCGCAGCGCCAGTGACGTGAGCGGGAGCGACGACTCATCTTCCTGGCTCGACGAGATGGTCACTGAGAGCGGCGCGAGCGACAAGTTGCCGACCGAAGAGACCGAGAAGGAGCTGGGCTCGTTTGCGTCGGTGAAGGAGATTGTCGAAGCGGCCTTGGAGCTGGCCGAGGAAGAAGAGGAGCTAAGCTCCTGAGAAGGAGGACTCGCACAAACACGAACACACACACACACATGATAACACTGAGAAGCAGCCCGCCAAACGAACTCTATGGTAGTGGTATGAATATGAGGCGTCTCTTTATTACTAGTACCGGTACCAGCAACCTGGTGATGAGAGGAGAGCTCAGCGCGAGCCGTAGGGCTTGGCAGCCGCTGCTACCATTGGCGGAGGTTGCTGCTGTGGGTGGTGTCGCATGCCGCTCCCTGGTCCGGACAGAAGACTGTCAATCGCGTCGCCGCGTCGTGCTCGAGCGGAGACCGTGTCGTTGGTGGGTGAAGGCGCCTTGGCGTTGCCAAAGATGTCGAACTTTTCGCGGTACTGTGCCTCGTCGGTGTCAAACATGTTGCGGCGGTTGAAAGTGTCGCGCGCGACCTGGCCTTCGTAGCTGCTCGAGTACGCCGCCGTTTGGTGGAACGCGCTCGAGCCACAGATGATGCCGTCGTCGAGCTTGGCGGCGTCCGAGAGCTTGCGTTGGCGCGGCGAGTTGGCGAATGCGTTCGTCGGTGGCGCGTTCTGCTTGGCGTGCTGCGCGAGCTGGAAATTGCGGATCTTCTTCTGCATGAGATCGCCCACGCGGTCCACGATGTTGAGGTCGCCGAGGCACTCGTTGATGAGGTTGATGCGTGAGTTCTATAGTGATGGAGCGAGGTGTGAGTCTATCTAGGACCACGCCAATCCTTCGCGGTCCAAGTACTCACCAGGCCATACACATCGCGCTGCAGCTTGTCGTTGTGCGCTCGGAGCTCCTCTATTGTATGACGACTTTCCATGGCCTAGAGGGAGGCATGTGCGATTCAGCCCACGATGGTGGCAACATCCAACGCGGGGAATATAGCGGCTCACCTCGCGCATCCACTGGTTTGAGGTCGGGTCATACTTCTTCAGATCCACGGGCGGTTCATTTTGCCGCGGCGAGTACATGGTCGTCCGCTTGGTGTGTCAGTGAGCTGGAGAGCGCGGACCGACAGGGGTAGTTCGCGATGCGCTCAGAGCCAACCTATTCATAGGCCTCACATCTCATAGAGAAACATGGATGCGTCGCTTTGGTCATGGTGTAGCCACTGGGAGAACCGTGAGAATGGAAAAAATGGATGCAGAATGGAAGGCACATGACATATTTTCCGTATGTACGGGGAACACACCGAAAGCAGTAGCTTCCAGCGCAACAATGGAACACCCTCCATGCACAGCACGCTATGTTACGCACGACCATGCTTACATCGTCGCGTCCTGGAGCTTAACCCAGTTCTCCTCGCGCTGGACCGCGCGGTCGATCACGATCGTCTGGCCGTACGGGTTGTAGCGAGCGTGGAACGGCTTCTTGAGGTCCTCGCAGAAGTCACGCATGCGCTCACGGGCGTCCACCAGGCTCTCCGACACGTAATAGACGGGCTGGTACGTCGTGATCGGGTAGTCCTGCTTGCAGGCCTCAAACGGGTTCCACGCGCGGTACTCCGGGAAGTGATCCTCACCGCCGGCAGGGCGCTCCTTCGAGCAGGCAAACTCCATCTCGCCAAAGCTCGAAAGCAGACCGGCGCCGTACGCCTTGTATTCACCCTTCTGCTTGGTCAGACCGAACTCGACGGAGAACCAGTAGCACTAGCGAATACAACACGTGACAGCGTCACCGTAAGATCATGTGAACAATCTAACAAGACTGCCGAGAGACGTCGTACCGTCGCGAGACGCTTGATTTCTTCGTCGGAAGCACCAAGCGACGCGAGGCCAATCTCGTGGGAGAAGTTGGCGAAGTCCGGGTCCGCAAACATGGGCGCGTGACCCATGAGCTCGTGGCAAATGTCCGGCTCCGGCGTGTACAGCGGCATCGAGTGGTGACGAATGTACTGTTCAGTCAAAAGAACGACAGCGACCATTAGACAATGCGACACAAAAGGGAGACGAGACCAATTGCTGTTCCATACCTGCGTGGCAAAGAACACACGGAACGCGAGGCCGTTCAGAAAGTCGCGCGACGAGAGCAGACCGCCGACAGGTCGGATCGTGAAGCCCGTGCACTCCTTGAGAAAGTTGGAGATGTCCTGCTGCTGCGGGATGCTGTTCTCACCGTAGCCGCAGTTGGTCTCGAGCAGCGGCAGAATGTAGTTGAACTCGTCGCAGGCGTACTTCTTCCAGAACGTCTTCATGCGCTTGTAGACGGTGCCCCACGTGCGGATTTCGTCTTCAGTGTACTCGATGCGCGGAATCGGGTCGCCCTGACGGTACTGCTCGGCCGTCTTCGCGAAGATGTCGCGGCGCGCGCGGTACACCTGGTCGTGGAAGCCCGGGTGGTCCGACTCGAGGTCCGAGCCGGCGTCCAGCACCTGTGACACCGAGCGGTCCAGCTCCTTGATCTTGCGCGGGAACCACGGCACTGCCACATACCAGTCATATACTCCAGTCAGTGACATCCGACTACTTGTGGGGCAACAACGCAGAGACAGCGTACCTTTCTTGTCGTGGAGGATCATGACGTCCAGCGTGTTGCGCTTAAGGTCGTCGAGTAGCGCGTCGACAGCCGTGTCACCGCGCTTGCCGTCGATGTCGACGTAGAAGTTGTAGTTCTGGTTGTAACCCTTGGCCGGGCGCGACTCGATGCGCGTCATGTTGACGTCGTGCTTCCAGAAGAACTTGAGGATCTCCTGGAGCGAGCCAGGCCCGTCCTCGACCTCCAGCAGCAGCGACGTCTTGGCATCCTCGGCGGCCGACGGCACGTAAAAGCGCTTGGCGCCCATGGATCGCGCCGTCGCGAGTCCGCGCTGCTGCGTCTACACAAGCATCAACACTCCGGTTTGACCAATGCAATTTGGGTGTAACCCGGCTCATTCGACGCGGAAACGTACCGCGAAGCTCGATGCCGCGCTCAGCACGCGCGTGTGCTGCAGAAAGTTGCGCAACATGCTCTCGAAGATGGCTCTCTCGCTCGCTCTCTCGTGTAGATTTCGCCGCGAGTGTGTCGAAGCCGGAATGACGCCTCTGATTTTTGTTGTTGATTTGGTGTTGGCTCGGTTCGTCCCCATTCGTCTGCTGTTCCACATGCGTTGGTTTCTGTTGGTGCTTGAACTTGCTTTCAAGCGATGCGATTGGATGAAATGTCCTCGTCGACACATAGCCGCGGGTCTTTACGTCGTTTGACCCGATGACGGCATCGGATTAGACGGCAGGCAACACCAGGAAACAAACCCGCAACGGGCTCAAACCCGTTACTTGAAGTGGCTCACCGAAACGCAGGAACCCACCCGACCCGTATTTTCGAGAAGGTTCTCACCTCTGTTGTGTAATCATATGTTTCTTGTATCTTTCACTATCACACAACGGAGGGATTGAAGCGCGAGTGGGTCGGAAGGGAAACCGGCATCCTCCCCCCAAGGAAGAAAAACACTGGAAGCTCACCAAGGGAACGAAAGCTGACGACTTCCCCTCCTTCTCTCTCTCTCTATCTCCATGAAGCTCTCAGTTAAGACACTCCAGGGTGTGGCCTTCCCCCTCGATGCCGAGCCCACCGACACGGTGCGTCTAAACAGACTCTTCAGAGGTAAAGACGCCTTTCCTGACGAATGGAGAATTCCGTATGTAGGTTGCCGCCGTCAAGGGCAAGATCCAGGCGGCGCAGAACTTTCCCGTGGACCAGCAGAAACTGATCCATGCCGGCAAGGTACTTAAGGACGACAGCCCACTGTCGGAGTACGGCGTGAAGGAAGGTGACTTCCTCGTCGTCATGGTCACCAAGGTGCGTTCCACTAATCCGCAACGATGGGTTTGTGTGTGGGTTCAGTCGATGGCTGATGAGTTGATTTGGATCGGATCGCGCAGCCCAAGAACACGAAGCCGGCTGCGGTGGCGGCTCCTGCGCCAGCACCGACGCCGGCGGTTGCGGCCCCGGCAGCTCCTGCTCCGGCGGCTGCACCCGCTGCTTCTGCGCCGAGCACGTCGGCTGCGTCCAGCAGCAGCGCCTCGACGCCCGCGGCTGTGTCGACCCCCTCAGCCGCCCCGGCATCCACCGCGAGCGCGGCGGCCTCGGCTGCTCCGGCCGTCCAGGCCGGCGGCGCTGTTGCGGTGAGTTTTTGACGCGGTGCGTGAGATGCATCTTGCCCACGTTCTCATTGATGATGTTTCGTCTGCAGGAGGAGCCAATGACCGCGACTGTCCAGCAGCTGATCGACATGGGATTCCCGGAGGACCAGGTCCGCGCCGCTTTGGCTGCTGCCTTCAACAACCCGGACCGTGCAGTGGAGTACCTCATGAACGGCATCCCGGAGCGTGCGGCCGCCCCGGCGCCGTCGGCTGCGGCCGACTCGTCTGCTGGCACTGCCGGCGGACTGACGTCGCTCGAGGCGCTGCGCCAGCACCCTCAGTTTGACGCGCTTCGCCAGCTGGTACAGGCCAACCCGTCCGCGCTTCCGGCGGTGTTGCAGCAGATTGGCAGCCAGAGCCCCGAACTGCTCCGTCTCATCCACTCGAACCAGGCCGAGTTTGTGCGCATGCTCAACGAGCCAATTGGCACAGGATCGGTGCCCGCCGCTGGCAGCATTGCCGCTCCTGCTCCTGGTGGCGCCAACCCGTTTGATCTCGGTGGCATGGGCGGTGGTGGCATGCCGTCCCCGCAGCAGATCCAGCAGCTCCTCGACTCGCTGTCCCCTGAACAGCAAGCGCAGATGGCTGCTCAAATGGGGATGACGCCCGACCAACTTCGTGGTCTGTCGCAGATGCTGAGCAACCTGCCGCCTGAGGCGATGGAGCAGATGATGGCGTCGATGGGTGCTGGCGGCGCGGGTGCCGGTGGAGCACCGGGCGGCGGTCACCGGGTCATGCTCACGGAAGAAGAAGCTGCGGCCGTTGACCGCCTCTGCTCGATGGGCTTCGACCGCTCGGAAGTGATCCAGGCGTACCTGGCGTGCGACAAGAACGAGACGTTAGCCGCGAACTTTCTGATGGACAGCATGGACGGTTTTGGTGGTGGCGGCGACGACAACGACGATATTTACGGTTAACGCATATCCGCGCAGAAAACTCCAAGTACGCCGCGCAGTCAGTTGTTGGGAATAGGAAAAACATAAAATCACACGCATGCTCTCTCTTCGACTCGCCCGCGAACCTTGAGGCTGTTTGGATGTGGATCACAGGAGAAGATCGCAAGCGCGCAGGAGAAAGCAATACCGTCAGCACGGAACTCTTATCGGCCACCCTAAATTTACATGGCGAGTTCTGACCCTGTGAAAAAATCCGCATTTAGAGCTCGCCGAATAGTTGCTGTGGATGATGGAGCCATCGTCTCTGGAGTCTTGTAGACGGCGAAGACGCAGTGTGCATCAGCTCAACGTGACAGCAGCGTTGCTAGACGGAGCGCGTCAGCGACAAGTGACTCGTGATCGATTGGAGCACCACACACGGAAAAGCCATGGGCGAAGAGGTCGAGAAACACATTCTGCGCAAGTACGAGCTCCTCCAGAAGCTCGGCAAGGGCGTGAGTGAGCGAGTTTTGTCGGAGGCAGGAAGCTGAAGGTGCTGATTGGGGTCCATGCATGGCTGGCTATACAGGCGTACGGCATTGTCTGGAAGGCGATCGACAAGAACACGCGCCAAGTGGTTGCACTCAAAAAGTGCTTTGATGCGTTCCGCAATGCAACCGACGCGCAGCGCACGTTCCGCGAGGTCATGTACCTGCAGGAGCTCAACGGCCACGGCAACATCATCCGCTTGCTGAACGTCGTCAAGGCCGACAACGACCGTGATATCTACCTCGTTTTTGACTTCATGGGTATGTACTGTATCTTTCGTGAAGAGAAAAGCTGCGTGGGTGATACTGACCGCTCGTGCTTCGTTCAGAAACCGATCTCCACGCCGTCATACGAGCCAACATCCTCGAGGAAATCCACAAGAAGTATATCATCTACCAGCTGCTCAAGTCGCTCAAGTACATGCACACTGCTGAGCTTCTCCACCGCGATATCAAGCCCAGCAACCTGCTGCTCAACTCGGACTGCCATACCAAGCTGTGCGACTTTGGACTGTGTCGATCCGTCGCCGAATCGAGTGGGCCGAACCCGGTGCTCACAGACTACGTCGCCACGCGGTGGTATCGTGCACCGGAGATCCTGCTGGGCTCGACGAAGTACACCAAGGCCGTGGACATGTGGGCCGTCGGGTGTATCGTCGCCGAAATGGCGATGGGCCGCCCGGCGTTCCCTGGGACCTCGACGATGAACCAGCTAGAGCGCATTTTGGACGTCACGGGACCGCCGACGGCCGACGATATCGAAAGCATCAAGTCGCCGTTCGCCAACACGATGCTGGAGAGCTTGCCGACACCCAAGCAGCGGCCGCTTGAAGAGCTCTTCCCCAAGGCCACGCCTGAGGCCGTCGACCTCATGCGCCAGTGCTTTTACGTGAGTCCCCGATCGCTTATCTTGGACAGATGATGCTCGAGGCTAACGCTACTCTGCGTGCAGTTTGACCCCAGCAAACGCATCTCATCGCTGGACGCGCTCAAGCACCCGTACGTCGCGCAGTTCCACAATGAAAAAGACGAGCCGGCTGCGCCGGGCGCGCTGCAAATCGTTGTGGACGACAACACCAAGTACTCGGCCGCCGACTACCGCGACCGCCTCTACCGCGAGATCATCAAGAAGAAGAAGGAAGTGCGCCGGCGAACGCAGGAGGCCGGCTTGCCCACCCCGCAATGAGGCCTCCGCCTCACCGACACAGTATTTTGTTCGCGGATGCCTCCCTCCTGTGGAGCTAATGAACCCATTTTCAGCAAGTGTGGAAGCCGTTTATCTGGTTCTGAGTATTGTACCTGATCCTGTGCGCTGTGATTAGTAGAAAAGGGATTCTAAGCATCCAGATCGTCTGAGCTGATCAGTCCACCGCGATGTATGTCGGGCACACTCTCCCATCTCTTCGATCACTAGGGCTCAAGATGGCGACCGGCCGAAGCGGATCTCTGAGGCTCGTGGCGCTCGTGGGCTGCGCTGCGCGCGTTGTGACTGCACAGCGCATTGCACCGCCGTTCCATGCGTTGGACGAGCGCGAACTGCGCACTGAAACCGTCGAGCGCACCGAGGACTCGAAAGAAGCCGATGATAATGATGATGACGATGATCATCACGAGGAGGCGGCCGCGCAGGAGGACGCCACCGTGGACGATCTCGTGCGCGCCAAAATGCCCGGGCTCACCGAAAAGATCGAGCTCGTGCACCACGCGGGCCGCATCTCGCTCGACAAAGCCAAGCGGAACAACATCTTCTACTGGCACTTCGTCGCGGCGACGAACCCGGAGACAGCGCCGCTAGTCATTTGGTACTTAGTTTCTCGAGCCTTCTGTGCGGATGAAGAGGAAGACTGATGATCATGCATGGCGATGTAGGCTCAACGGTGGACCTGGTTGCTCGAGCATGCAAGGACTCTTCCTGTGAGTCGGGCGAGCGAAATATGGAAAGTGAGTGAGCCCAGAGAGCTGATTTGGCTGACTTGTTTGACTGGCTTATAGCGGCGTGTCCCCTTTTTCAATTGAAGACGAGACGACAATCTCAATCAATCAGCACAGCTGGCATCACTCGGCGAACGTGCTGTTCATCGATCAACCGGTGGGCACGGGCATGTCGTACACGCGCGGCAACGACTACCGCTCCGACGAAGAGACCGTCGCGAAGGATTTCCACACGCTGCTCACCAAGTTCTTCCAGCGCCACCCCGAGTACCTGTCGCCCGAAAACCCAAACGGCGTGCGCGCCAGTCGCGATCTCTACATCTTTGGTGAATCCCACGCCGGGCGCTTCATCCCGCAGTTCTCCGACTATATCGTCGCGCAGAATAACGTGCTCACGAAAAGCGGAGGTGGCATCAACATCAGCCTCAAGGGCGTCGGCATCGGCAACGGCTGGGTGCACCCGCTCATCCAGTACGACTACAGCGACTTTGCGCACGGGCTCGGGTTCGTGACGTACGGACAAGTGCGCGCACTCAAGTCGGCGTTCGCGGACTGCCAGAACGCGCTGTTATCGGGCAAGTTCCTCACCGCGACGTGCTTTGAGAACATGAACAGCATCCTCGACGGCCTGCGGAACACGCGCGCGTCCTCGAGCAAGTCGCTCAACTTTTACGACGTGCGGCAATACGTGCACAGCGTCAGCGCGTACCCGGCGCAGCGCCACGACATCCGCGAGTACTTGAACCAAATGGAGATCCGCACGATGCTCCACGCGAACACCGACCCGAGCTTCCAGTTCCGCGACTGCAGCGACGCCGTGTACGACGGGCTGCGCAAGTTTGACGGCGTGAGTACGCTCGAGACGGTCCAGCGGCTGCTGCAGGGAGGGCTGCGCGTGCTCTTTTACAACGGCCAGTGGGACATGATGTGCAACCACTACGGCACGGAGAAATTGCTGCTGCATTTGGAGTGGAACGGCTCGGCGTCCTACCAGGAAGCCAAGAAGTACACGTGGTCGGTCGCTGGGCGGAACGAGCCGGCGGGCTTTGCGCAGCAAGGAGGCAACCTCACCTACATTGTGGTCGCCGGCGCCGGCCACATGGTGCCCATGGACGTGCCCGACGTCGCGGCCGAGATGATGCGGCGGTTCATCAACAGTGAAAGCTTTGACGACTCGCCGCAGCTCGTCAAGAGCCTCAAGACCAACAGCACCAACTTGGAGACGACGCAGTGCGTGGCCACGGTCTCGACGGCGGCAAATACTGGTATGCTCAGCGTCACGTGGCTCTGGGTCGCGCTCGTGGTCGCGGTCGTCGGCAGTCTGCTGGTGTTCTGCGTGTCGTTCATGTGCCGTCGCAGCCGCAACAAAGCGCGCCACTCGGAGCACTCGATCGTGATCCAAGAGAGCGAGGAGGAAGACGAGCCCATGGACCAGGAGAAGGGCATCGACCGCGACGACGACCGAGACTCGGACAACAGTGACGACGAGCTCCACGCCGTGTCCATCCGATCGCGCGGGTAGAGAGAGGAGAGCGAGAGAAAGACAACGCGCGTCCGCCATCACACGTAGACGTTTCTTTGGTTTTTTTTTTGCGTATGCCCGTTTATGGATGTTGGCTTACTGGGCCGCGGCCTCCTTCGTTGCCTTGTTGGCCTTGTAGACGTCGCTGCGCTCGTGGAGGATCAGCTTGATACGCGCCATCGACTTTTGGACCTTTGTGTCGACAAATGCACACCATGTTAGTGATCAGCTACTACAACGCGTCCCCACCGACAGAGCGAGCCAAGGAAACGCACCTTCGTTCGTCGTTCCGGGTTGGGCATCGCAGCGTTCTTGGCGCGGGCGTGCGCGCGCTCCGTGAGCAGCGCGTTGCGCTCCTTGAGCAGCACGAACCAGAGCTTGTGGAGGTCGTCCGTGCTCTTCTGGCGCAGCATCCACGCCTTCCACTCGCCGCCCGTGACGACCTTGCGCTGGCCGACCGTGCCGGGGACCTTGCTCAGGCTGTCGGGCTTGGCGCCTTCGCCCACGAGCGTCTGCACCGGGAAGAACTCCTCGATGCCGCGGCGCGGGAGCGCGCTCGCACTGCCCGCCGAGAGGCGCATGGCGCCCATCATGCGGCGCATCTGGTTCATCATCATGGTCGCTGGAGTTGGTGCCGGCGATCGACAGAGCTTGCGCGAGGTGGCGTGGCGCGTGAACCGTGTGTGGGAACAATGACGGTGAGTGGTCGAGAATTGCAGCAACCTTCGCGCCACCTTCGATAGAAAACGCTACTACTGACATCCACCCCATTTGAATGACGTTTTTCGAAATTTGCATTTGGAGGTGTTTTACGAGGTTCGGGTATACGGACCTGTGGCTCATGGCCCGTCGTAAAACCCTTCTAAATGGGTTCTTGCGGCGTGTCCGTCTCCGTGGCGTGCTGCGTGGGCGTTGCCTTGACGGGCGTTTCCGGCTCACTGTCCGCTGTGTGGCCTTGCGGCTGCGACGAGCGAACGCGGTGGCCAAAGAGCAGGCGCATGACGCGCGCGTTCTGGCGCTCGGGGCGCTGGAAGAGCACGGCCATGGACGCCGAGAAGATGAAATACTGCCAGAGCGAGACGCTGCGCGGCGAGAGCCCGAGCGAGAGTCCGATGCGCGCGCCGGCCGCCGCGATCGGGTATACGGCGATGCTCTTGATCACGGTCACGCGGCGCTTCTCGTGCTCGATCCACATCGCCAGGCCCGTGAGCATACCTGCAATCACGACGCTCGCGCGGTGGTTCCGGATGGGCGACACGCACGAAAAGCCCAGCGGGATGGAAAAGCTCAGACTCAGGCACGCACACGTGCGCAGGTACTGCAACACGAGCGCGCGCACGCTCGGGCGCGGACCCCAGAGCCACTTGTCGTACTTGGTGAGCACGGCCGAGAAGAAGTAGATCGGGATGTACAGCTTCATTGAGTTCTTGCAGTGCTGCTTGAAAAAGCTCCAGTGGAACGCGCTGCAGCTCTTGTGGGCGCCATGGAAGATGTCGCAGCGCGAGATCGCCTGGTCCACGGGCAGCTCGGCGCGTGCGCGCGCGAGGATCTCGGCCGGCACGAGCGTGAGCCCGTCGAGCGTCGCGAGCTGCGATTTGGTGAGCAGGTAGCTCTCGTAAATCCAGATGTAGATCACGCGGTGGAGCGTCAGCACGGCCATCGGTGCCTCTGTAATAATCCTCACACCGTGGGCCAAAGGGATCTACCATAGACGGAGAAGCAGAGAGAGAAACGCACCGATGTACTTGATGTCGGCGATCGTCGTGTGCTCCTTCACGAGCAGCAGCAGCGCCTCAAGCGCCGCGTACGAGAGCAAGAGCCCTTTCTTCTTGGCCTCCAAAAAGTACACGGCGACCAGCGCGGCCACGCCGGCGGCGGCGCTGGGCACGTGGCGCGTGGCCGCCTTGGCGCCGCCAAAGTGCGCATTCCCCAGCGACTCGAGGAACCGAAAGGTCCCTATTCGAACACGAGACGAGGTCAGGAAGGAGGTCCTCACGACTGAGTGATGATCGAAACGCACCGACAAAGCCGCCGACCGAGAGCGCAACGCCGCTGGGCTTGCGCGGCCGCCCCGCGAGCAGCGACTGTGCGAGTGTGAGCCCGCCACCAGCGACCAACGCGCCGCGCGCCGCATGCACTGCCGAGTCCATCGTCGGGCGACGTCAGGAAATTCTCAACTGCCCATGACTGGGCTTTTTTACGCATCAGGTCGATGTGGAACAATCAGTTTCATTCGAGTGACCGTGGCTTCAACAATCTCATGGTCACTATGAAGTGGCTTCGCCGTGGCTTCACCAGCGTCAGAGCTTTACGCAGCCAGCGCGCAGCACGCAGGCCTCGTCGGGCTGGCAGCACATCGCGCGGCGCGGCAGGAACTCGCACGGACGGTGGCCTTGCGTGGCGGCGGCCACTCCGCTGCAAACGCGCGCGAGCGACGCGGCGTCGGTGCGCTTGGCAAAGTGGACGACCTGGCGGTCGGGCACGCGCGGCACGCCGCTAAGCCGCACCATCGAGTCCTTGAGCAACGTGACTTCCTTCACGTCCTTCTTGTTGGCTTCCACAAGCGGGTCGATGACCTTGAGCCAGTCCTTGAGTTCCCATGTCGCGTCGGCGTCGAACGGCACGCCGTTGAGCGTGTACAGAGGCGTGCCTGTCTTGCCGCGCGAACACGCGTACTTCCAGGCCGTGCGTGAGGCGTCATCCGCGAACGTGCCACCGTGGCCGCTCATGCCTTCCTCCCACTGTGCACGCGTGAGCGTCGGGAACGTCTGCGTGGCGAGTGCAAAGTACTTGTCCGAGACCTGTGCTTGCGAGAGGTCCTTGGTCGGCTTGTTGTAGAACCTGATGCATAGAGCCGTCGGCATCAGCACGAGACATTGGGAGAGATGGAAAATACTACCGATGATACGTACAGCTCCTGGTTGTTGTACATGGTCTCGAGCCAGACGGGGAAGTGGTCCTCGCCCAGTGCGGCCGTGATCGTGAACGTGGTCTCGGCCGCCGCGAACGCGTGCTGGTGGTACGGCAGCGGGAAGAGCACAAAACTCAGGCGGAACTCGTCGGGCTTGTAGTGCTCCGCGAGCTGCTTGAGCCCGGGGAACGCGGCCTTGCTGTCCGGACAGAGCTACAATACCCACATATATACAGTCAGACAGCAGTTGGAGGGCACGAGAGAAGGGTGGGAAAATCGTACCAGATCAATGTAGGTCTCGAGCTGCACGCCCGCAGCGGCCGTACCTTGGCCGAAGACGAAGCCTGGCGGCTTTCCCGGGATCGGGAGCTGCGCCTGCGAGGGCGTCGTGAGCAGCGCCGCCGTAGCGGCCACGAGCAGCGAGCGGACCAGCGACAGCATCTTGCTAAAAGTGGTGAAGGAACAGCAATGAACATGAGGAGCTCCCATGGGATCTTCGGCCGCAGAATACAATTGGTGGAAAATACGATTGGATTAATCAACCAATGGGAGAAAGGGATCACTTCAAGTCACCAATCGAACCAAATCCAGGAGCTCACTCGGTGAGCATCGCTGGCGACAAGGAGAGCACCAAACGACAACCATGGGCATATGGATGAAGACGATCGCGACGATGCTGCTGGGCACGGCGGCCGTGGCCGTGCAGGCGCAGCTGCCGATCCCGGGCACGCCACCGGGCTTTGTGTACGGCGAAGGCACGGCCGCTGCGGGCGTGCAGCTCGAGACCTACGTCGACCTGGTGCGTGCGGTCAGAAGAATTCCCCGTGTTCATCTGAGGAGATCTCTTACGTTCTGCGTTTGTGGGACGTAGATGTGTCCGGCGAGTGCATCCGCGTTCCCGGGGCTCAAGAAACTCGCGGGCCACTACAAACCGGACGAGTTCCGGCTCAAGTTTGTACTCTTCCCGTTGCCGTACCACCAGCACGCGTTCACCGCGGCCGAGGCCACGTTCACGATCACGGCCGCATTGGGGGAGGAGGTGTTCTCCGAATGGCTCGAGACCATCTACAAGGAGCAGGAAGAGTACGTGTAGAGAGAGAGGGCGTTCTTTCTGGCCACTGATTCTTTGCTGACCTCGCGTCTTCGTTCTAGCTATTGGAACAAGCAGACGCAGGACCTATCGACCGTGCAGGTCACCGACAAGTTCTACGAGCTCGCGAAAAAGACGTTCCCGAAGCTCACGCGCGAAGACTGGGAGAAGGACATGACGGGCTACGGCGGCACGGACGCCGACAGCCGCTCGCGCGAGTCGTGGAAGTACACGTGCTCGCGCAGCGTGTCGGGCACACCCATGTACACGCTCAACGGCGTGCCGTTCGAGGCGGCCGACTCGGACTGGAGCTTTGACGATTGGAAGAAAGTGATCGACCCGCTGGTCAAAGCGAACCGTAAAGAAGGCGACGAGGTAGAGGCGGTTGAGCGCAAGTGAGCCCTCTGGCTGGAATGTATTCAGCCGTGACGTCGTGACGCTGACGTGAGATCGTGCCTCGAGTGTTTTGGTTCTTTGTTTCTGAATGACAGCCGCGTCTATTTGATCTATCTGTACTGTACATTGTAGTGCATTACGTGACGTGTGCTTACGATCCAGAGCGTTTCTTGTCGCTCGCTCGCCCACCACCTCCCGCTCTCGACACCCGCTTCGTCGAGGCAGGCGTGAGAGCTGGTTCGCGCGACTGGTCCCCACAAACAGGAGGCTCCGTCGGTAAGGGGTCACACACAACTGGTTGGCATCGAGCGACTTGTATCGCGCGACGGGTCCTCGGGCTCTGAGGGGGTCACACATTGCTGGATGCCATCCAGAAACGTCTATCTGCTGAAACGCCATGGCCCTGAGAGCCCGAGCCGCTGGGATCTCAGCGAAAGTTATAGTATCATTTGATAAAGGTAATGAATTCACGTAGTAGGCAACACTCAGTAGTGAGTTACTTCGTCCAATTTATACAACAGAGAAAAACACAAGTGTATCACATATAAAAGGTTAGTAGTCAGTGCCATCGCTTGGTTTCGTCGCGAACAGCGTGGTGTCACGAGCTGCGTGCTTGAGAGGCACGACGGATCCATCGGTCGTCAGCACCCGTTGAAGTTGCCTTGGCATCCGTGCTACTTGGGCGTTGCCTCTCGCAGCCTCTCGAGCTGGAAGAAGCAGCTCACTTTCCTTTTTCCCATCCAGCGTCCTCGAAAACTCGCTCCTCTAGGCGCCCTTCATCATGGTTTCGTCGCTCCGCATCCTCTCACTCGCCGCCACGGCCGCTGTGGTGACCTTGGGCACGCTCGCGCCAGCGGAAGCCCATTCGTACATGAAGTTCCCGCCACCTAAGTTCCAGCCCGGCCATTGGGGTGGCCATTGGTACGCGCAGGTCAACGGCGGCAAGTTCAACGCCAGCGAGCCGCTGTACAAAGGGCGTGCGCGCATTGCTGAGATCCTGGCGGCGTCGGGCGACACTGTGCGCAAGTTCATGATGGACAACATGGACGCCATCGAGCCGCTCGAGGGCCGCACGCCGACCAAGGAGTGCGGCTTCACGCTGCTGGACGGCGCGCGCCAGCCCGTGCCCGACCACATCGCCTTCCCGTGGGTCCACCCGGGTCCGTGCGAGATCTGGTGCGACAACACGCGCGTGTTCTACGACGTCGAGTGCCAGGGCAACCAAGTAGCTAACGTGACCATCGACAAGGCCAAGTGTGCCGGCGCGAGCGTGCTCCAGGCCATGTACGTGGCCGTCCACGCGCCGCCCATGTGGCAAGTCTTCAGTGAGTGTTGCGTCTGGTTTTGGATGCGGGGTTTCCTCTGCTCAAGCTAACGTGGGTTTTGTTTTCTTGTCTAGCCAACTGCATTGCGCTGGACGGTGGCGACGAGACCGACGCGTCGCGCGTGCTGGACACGAATGCGCGTGGTGATGGTGGCGCCGACGTCGGCGGCGAAGCGCTGCCCCGTACGACGCCATCGCCCCCGCCGCCCTCACCGCGTCCCAACGGAGCGCCAGCCGCCGGCCCACCGCCATCGACCCCTGCGTCGGCAGTGCCGACCTGCCGTCGCCGCCACCGCGCGTGAAGACTGCCCACAGTCCTCCCCCCACACCCCACCGTCCTTCCGAGCAAACTGACGCGGTCGATACAGACACTCAACCGTTGCGAATAGGGCGTGGGGGGCTCTCCCTAGTGTCGTCAGAGTGAATACAATTACAAGCTCTTGGTGTTCCGCCGAGTGGCTCATGAGACCGTCGCCCCCTGGCCGCCTCCGCTGAAAGAGGCGAGGACAGTTTACCAAAGGCGATCCGTGGCGACGACCGCGCTGCCTCGCAAGCCAGGCACCACCACCGCACTGAGGTGACCTCAGGAGTCCTGAGTCAGGACTGTATGAACTTGGACCGGAGAGGCTTCTATTGTGAGCGATCATCTCAGACGTTCCCGGCCAGGGTTCAAGTGAGACCGTGGTGTGTCCCTCGAGTGCCTGATATCATGGTCTCCGTCAACGTGCTCGGACACGCGTGCAAGGGCGCGCTCGCGGCCGGCGGCGGCGCCGCGCTGCTGCAGATGCTGCTCGCGCGCAGGCTCGAGCGTCCGGGTTCCGTCGCGCTCGCGCTCGCGACCTTTGTCGGTCTCTTCCGCCTGCTGGAGGACGCCGAGCGCGACCCGCACGCCGCGGAGAGCGACAACGCAACCCAATCGCCCCGCGCGGCGGCGATCGCAGCCGCGGTCGCGCTGGTCGTGCTGGACGCCAAGCGGCGCGGGCTCGTCGTCTCGCTCGCGTGCGCCGAGGCCGCGATCGCGCTGGGCAAGCAGGTCCCGGTCGCCCACGACATCCCGCACATCGGTACGTGGGCTCTCCATGAACCGGGAACAGATTCCAGTAGCTCACAGCTCACATGTTGCAGAGCTTCTCGTGGGCGCCGCGGTGTACACGCAGCTCGTGTACACGTGGATCTACCGGCCGGACTTGTACGCGCCGTCGCAGCTCGCGGCGCTGGACCGCTTCACGCTTCGCCCCAAGGCCATCGCGCGCGCCATGCGCGAGCAGTTTCCGTCAGGGGCGATGGCCTCGCGCTGCGACGTGTGGCACCCGCACGAGCCCTCGTGCGCGACGTACCATCTCCACAACTTTGCACAGGGCCTCCCGCAGCTCATGCGGCTCTACCTGCCGATCTACGTGGCCACAGCCTTTGTGTTCAGGTGGAAGCGCTGGGCGCGTGGGCCACGCCCCTCGCCCGTGGACACCGCGCTCCAGTTCCTGCGCACGTCGGTCTCGCTCAAGCTCAGCTCGCAGCTCGGCGTGCTGGGCTCGTGCTATTTGCCCGTGAAGAACCACGAACTGGCGACGTACCTCAGCGGCGCGCTCACGACGCTATGCCTGCTCGTCGAGAGCGAGAAGCGCCGGGCGGGGGCCGTCAAGACCGTCGCAATCTACGTGCTGTGCACGAGCGGCACGTGGTCGGCGCGCGCGGCCGGGCTCACGCCAAAGGCCGCGACGGCGTGGCAGTTGGCGCTCGTGGCTGCTGCGTTCGCCGCGCTCTTCCAGCACCCGGCCAAGACCCAAAGCGCGCAGCTGCTTCGGCTTCTCTACGGACGCGACGTTGCCCAAGTGCCGCCACGCAAGCTCGTGAAATCAGACCCAGACGGAGACGCGAGAGATGACGCCACGCCCGTGGGTCCGCGCAACGCTGGCGGCCGGGAAGTGAGGCGCGGATCCCTTCCTTCCCCATCGAGCGCATGAGATCTGAGAATCACAGCCCCTCAGAGCCGAGTGGAGAGCGATCGTGACGTGCGCGTCAGCGACCACGCCAGCCGGCCAGATGCAGATGCCGCCATTCCGCAGGGGCTGGGGGCCATTGACCAAGCCAACGACGTTCTCGTTTCTCGTTCTTACATCCAGCAGCTGCCGGACGCCTGATCCACGGGAGCGTGTGGTAGTGGAGACTAGGATACAGTATCAGCTTTACAGAACTAGAAGAAAAAAAAGAGTTCGTGCCGTGTTGGAAGTTGAGGACGGGTCCTTCTGGACCTGACTCGGGTCCCGAGGGGTCTCCCACAAGGGAGCCGAGCGAGCGGCAAGAGGACACTGCAGTACGGTAAAGTTCCCTGTCACGCTGGGACTTGGCGGCGGCGGGATTTTTGTCGAACGCCAGGCCAGAGGCGAGAAGGAGGAGCGCGAGCCGTGGGCTCAGAAATGCCGCGTGTACTTCGCGGGCACACTCGTACTGTACGCCACTGTAACCTACCGGTCCCGGTACCATTGCAATGCCCAGCCCAGTGACTGGCAGTCACCCCAATCGCCCCACCGCAAGTGGAAGCCACCGACACTGTGTAGTAGTTCCTTGCTGATCATTCTATTGCATGAGTGAACGCTCGCACCGAGGCTGTTTTGTTGAGGCGTCGTTTTGGATTTCGTCTTGCGTGCTGATGATCCAGCGGTAGCTCATAGAGATTCTCTATTCGTATCTACAATGGAGAAACGAGTCTTCCTGCGGGTGATCAGACAGACAGGGAGAGGAGGAAGAGCGGAAGGAGGAGACGAAAAGGATGAAGCCCGATTGAAACGGATTCCCTGGCAATCAGGTATCGGCGGCCAAGTCCAAAGCGAATCGTTTTGGAGAATGGTTCATATGGACAACCGCATACTATATACAAGTGAGCGTTTCATATGGACCAAGTGGACTCCATGTGGATACGAGTCTGATGTACGCAAGGGGGTTCAGCGGGCGCCACAATCAGCCAATCGGCCATCTCATCCACCTTGTCCGGCCCCGTCGAGACGGCCCGCAGCTGCGCGTCGCAGGCGGCACAACAGCAGGAGGAGCGGCAACGGGACACCCACACGCGCGCGACCAGTGTGGGCGACCAGCCGTCGCTTCAGGTCCTTGCCCTTGGGGCCGTGCGGGAGATGATCCCCTCGGTTTTTGGCCCACCCACCCACCCAGACCACGGTCTCGGACCGAGACCATCGGACTCGGACCAGATCCACTCCAGAGCAACTTCCCCGACCGAGAGACCAAGCGGCGTGCACGCTTCTCTCGGTACACAGTCGTCCACCCCGTCGTCGTCCGCCTCGACGCACGCCCCTACCCAACGCGACCAATGGCCCTGGACACCACGACCCCGACGTCTGCGCCAGAGACGACGACTGCCGCGACCGCGAGCGAACCGCGCAAGCCGTCGCCTTCCCAGCAGCGGCTCACCATGACCTCGACGTACTCCCACGTGCCGATTTTGGAGGAGCTCCCGCCCGCGCACGTCGGCGACGAGCTGGTCATGGAGGCGCTCTGGGGCGACGAGCCGACGGCGTCCACGGGGCTCGAGTACATCAAGACCCACGCGCTGCGCATGCGCGCGCGCGTCAAGCGCGAGGACCCGCACAGCGCGTACATCCCGCTGCGCTCCAAGTCGCCCGACGTGCGGCTCTTCAAGGTCGCGACGCTGGTTGCGGCGACGCCGCTCGAGCACGAGCGCTGTGACTTTCGCGGCGTCACCCGCGTGCCCGGCAGCCTCGAGTCCGTGCTCGGCCTGCTCGCGAGCGAAGACGCGCGCGAGTCGTACTGGGTCGCGCTCAACACGCAGCGCGGGCTGCTGGTCCACTCGCTGGTCTCGACCAGACGACTGGCGGGCAATGCGCCGTTCCCGCGCTGGAACCAGCGGTACTCGGCGCTCAAGTTCATCAAGCAGGGCAAGCCCGTCGAGTGCTGCGTGAGCGAGTACGCCGCGATCGACGACGACGACGACGACGACGAACACGACGACGAGCTCGCGGCGCGGCGCACGCGGCTGATCAGCCAGGACCTGATCGCGGCCGACGGCGCGCCGCTGCGGCGCGCGTTTGTGTACCGGCGGTCGATCGACCACCGGCTCTTCAACATGGAGGACGTCGAAGAGAAGCTGCGCAAATACGGCGAGCACCGCTGCGAGCGCCTGTACGTGCAGGACCTGATGTACGAGATCTCGGAGACCACGGAGCAGCACATTTGCAAGGTCGTGCTCACGTGCTCGGTGTACATCACGACCACGCCGGGCCGCGACCCGGGCAGTGGGGAGAAAGCGACCAAGTCGATGCGCCACGAGTACCGCGAGTTCTGCACGCACTCGCTGCTGAGCCTGCGGCAGGTTTTGTCCAACCAGTGGGTCGAGCGCATGGCCCCTGCCGGTGTCGTGGGCCAAGCGGCCGCCAATTCGCTCTTTGCGCGCTCGCTGGGCCGCGGCCGCGTGGCCGGGCAGCCAGCGCATTGCGGGGTGTGCTCGGCTGCGTTCTCGCTGCTCAAGAAGCGCAACGTGTGCCACGCGTGCGCGCTCGTCGTGTGCTCGCGGTGCTGCACCAAGCAGGAAAAGTCCCCGGTATCCAGCGCCACCCACGGCCTGGGCCTCCTGGGCCCGCGCACGGCGAGCGCCCATGATCTCAACAGCCGCCGCGCGACCAAGGAGTGCATTCTCTGCAGCCAGTTTGGCGCCGACGGCGCCAGCGAGTCCCGTGTAAGCGTGAGCATCCGGCGTCACTTTACGAGCAGCACGCTCAACTCGGCGCGGTCCGTGACGACCGCCGCGAGCGACGGGGACGACGCGCTCTCGGACAGCGGCATCACCGAAGAAGGAGACGACGAAGAGGAGGACGTGCGCGTCGTGGACTCGCCCGAGGACCTCGACGGGCCGTCGACAAACCCACAAGACAACCAGGCGGCGGCGGCCGAGGCGACGCCGACGACGACCGCCCCTCCCAAGCGGACTCTGCGCGTGCGCGCGTCGACCGAGGACAACACGATCACGACGGGCTGGCGTGAGCCCGAGCCGGAGCTGCCGCCTCATCTGCACCCGCTGTCACGGCACTCGCTGATGCAGACACCGACGCTGGCGCCGTCGACGCCACAGACACAGACGCCGACGCGGCGCCGTGCCAAGCAGCGCTGCGAGTCGGTCAACATCCCGCCGCGCACCGGCGGCCTCGTGCTGCTCACGGACATTGACACGCTCTCGCTCACGGGCAGCTTCCGGCTCGACCGTAGTGGCAGTGGCGGTGCCAGTGGCAGTGCGTCCGCTGGCGGCAGTCGGCGTGGCAGTGGGGGCAGCGACGCCGGCTCGACGACGTCCTCGAGCTCCAACTTTGTGCGCGCGAGCCCGCCGCTGCCGCCGGCTGCGTGGCGGTCCATGCGGTCGGTCTCGGAGGACACGACGCTGCTGCCGGCTTCGCTGGCTCCACCAGTCGACGCAGACGAGCACGCGATCGACGACCTCGCCAACTTTAACCTCAAGCTGCTGTAAGCAATCCAATCTGTGTCTGAGAAAGAATCTGTGTAAGTCGCCCGTGTCGAGAACACTACTGTATACGAGTAATACTGAACAACTTGCGCATCGTCCGGCGTGTGGGTTCCAGTGGTCGTAACGTCCGAGATCCATTTTGGTTGGTCTGTGGCGTGGTACCGGTGCCTGGAAGCACGACGAAGCACGAGGCGCCCCATGCGAACGTGCGGAGAGAATGCGAACCAGAAAGATGCGCTGACGCTGGCGTCGCGGATGGTCTCCGTCCACGCGGCGACGGGATCAGATAATACGAGAGGCACGCGTCGTACCTACGTGTACGGAGAATTGGCGCGTGCGGCGCGCTCGGAATAAGACAACGACCGGCGGGAAACAGCAACATGAGACGCGGCGTTGCCAGAGAGCAAGTCGCGCGTGGCGGTATTTTGAGACCAGCGGAGGCAAGCGATGCGGGGCGCTATTTTTCACGCGACCGGGCCGAACGCGGAACGTTCAGGAGGCGTTGCCGTTGCGAAAACGAGGGGCGAGCGCCGCGGCAGGACCGACCGTGATGGCCCGCGCGGAGGCCTCAGTGAGCGTGGGCTTCGCGCTCGTTCCGCACTGACCACTTGGCCTCCGCCGTCTCAGCGCTCAACGTGGAGCGTGGGCTTCCCCATGCGCGTTCGCTGAGAAGGCCCTGCATTTCTCGAGTCGCTTACCCGCGGCCGCGCGGGTCTTTACAGACCAAGTACAGCACAACTGGCTGACGTCCGGCCGCCAGTATACCAGTCAGTCCGCCTAGAAGCCAAGCGCCCCTGCCGACGACGAGGGCCGCCACCATGAAGCCCACGCACCGCAAGGAGCACATGATCTCGCACGCGTCGACGCGCGACGTGCGGCTCGAGCTCGACCTGCTCGAGCAGGAAGAGGCCACGACGCAGCGCTGGACGCTGCGGTTCACGAGCGAGGCCATGGAGCAGCGCTTCCAGTGGTACCACGAAGAGATCTCGCTGCCCACGAGCCGCTGGGCGTGCGCCGGCACGCTCGCCGCGCTGCTCGTCATGCACGGCGGCGCCATCTACGAGCTTGACAGTTCCGAGAGACAAACGTGGCCGCCCGGGCTCATCGCGACGGTCTCGCTGAACGCCGTGGCCGCGGTCGCGTGGGCCGTGCTCCTGTGGCGGTCGCGGCGCTCGCCGACCTTGCACGGCCGCTTCCAGTATTTGCTGCTCGCGACGGCCGTGTGCGTGGTCTTGATTGTGCTGGGCCAGCCGGTCCTCGATTCGGATGCGCCAGTGGCCGCGCTCGCGCTCACGCAGACCATGCTCTTTCTGCTCATGCTACTGAGCCTGATCGCGACGCTGTGGAACATCCAGGTCCTCGTGTACGGTGCGCTCGCGTGCTTTTCAGTGGTCGCGCTCGCCGGCTGGCTCGCGTGGCGTGGGGATGCGTTTGTGCGCGACCACTGGCACGTCGTCGTGCTCTTCCTCGTGACGCTCGCGAGCCTCGGGCGCAGCGTGTACCGCACGGAGCGCGGGCTGCGGTCCAAGTTTTTGCGCATCCGCCACTTGCTGCTCGAGAACATCAAGCTCGCGCAGCAAAACACGTTCATGCAGCAGCAATTGAGCTCCCACGTCGACGCGATCGGCATCAGCGGCATTGAATCCTCGAGCTCGGGCGGTGGCGGGCTGGACTCAACGAGCCTCGAGCAGTCCGGCGCGTTGAGCCCGTCGATGGTCGTGCTGGGCGAGTCGTGGATGGAGAACGTGCTCAAGGTGCTCCACCAGCTCAAGCTGCAGCTCACGGGCCAGGACGAGATGACGCGCGAGCTCGAGTACGTCATGCAGACGCTCACGTCGGACCAGGACCTCTTCCGCGGCTCGCAGCAGCCGTCGTCGCAGTTCTCACGGGCGACACCGACCGCCGGCGGTGGCGGACGTCGGTTCTCACCGCGCGGCCACGACGGCAGCGACGAGTGGCTCCACCTGATCGACGAGCAGCGCAACCAGTGGCGGCGCCGCAAGAGTGTGGACGTTGGCTTCGGCTCGCCGCCCATGAGTCCGAGCGTCGCGGCCGCCAAGCCACTGCGGCGCACAACCTCGGGCTTCCGCCAGACCGTGATCAAGCTCGTCGACAGCTACATTGTGCCTACCCCTTCCTCAACAGCGACAACAGTGACGTCGACGGCCACGCACCAGTACAAGTGGACGGCCAAGCGGCTGATCGCGCGCGCGACCGCGAGCGACGCCGATGTGGATATACTGGGTTTTGCCTCGGTGTGCCTGTACCCACTCACGTCGGTTCTCCTCACGACGCTCGAGGCCCACAACTTGTTTGTCGCGTTACCCATCCGGCTCGAGGCCGCGGCCGAGTTTGTGCTCGAGATCGAGACGCGGTACCAGGCCAAGAACCCGTACCACAATGCCACGTACGTACACGAAACGCTGCGACCGACAAAAACGGGGATGGATGACACTGATGCTAATTGTTCCTGATTCCATCGTGCGATAGCCACGGCGCGTTCGTGACGTGGGAGATCAATTTGTTCCTCCGGCGGCTCCACGTCGACGTGTCGCCGCTCCAAGTGCTGTCGGCGTTGATCGCCGGCGCCGTCCACGACGTCAACCACCCGGGACTCAGCAACGCCTACCTGGTCAACACGAGCTCGCCACTCGCGATCAAGTACTCGGACGACTCGGTGCTTGAGCGCATGCACCTCGCCGAGACCTTCCAGGCGTGCACGAAAGAAGGCTGCGACGTGTTTGAGGGGCTCTCGAAAGAGCAGCGTCGCCAGAGCCGCAAGCTCATCGTCACGATGGTGCTCGCGACCGACCTCTCGGGCCACCTCAAGCACGTCAACAAGCTCAAGAGCAAGCGGTACGTCGCCATGCAGTCGCAATCCTCGTGCGACCTCGCGGCCGAGGCTACGAGCAACAACAATGGCTCGGCGTCGCCGTCGTGCCTGCTCGAGGCCGACGACCTCGTGTTCCAGACGATCATCATGATGGCCGACGTGGGCCACGCGACCAAGTCGTTCGCGCACCACTTTGCCTGGTCCAAGCTCGTCTCGGAAGAGTTCTTCCGGCAGGGCGACATCGAGCGCCAGTTTGCGATGCCCATCTCGCCGCTCTGCGACCGCGAGAGCGCCAAGTTTGACAAAAGCCAGGTCGGCTTTCTCGAGTTCGTTGTGCTGCCGCTGTACGCGGCCGCGCGCGACGTGCTGCCCATGCAGTTTGACGGGCTCGTCGAGCGCATCCGCGCGAACAAGGCCATGTGGAAGCGCCGCGCCGAGAGCGTCGAGAAAGGCCTCACGCCGCCGTTGCTGCCGCCGTCGTTGGAAGTAGAGACTGTGGCCGTCCAGAAGCGACACACGTCGAGTCGCAAGTCGTCGATGGGCCACGTCACGGAGGAAGACAGAGAGGAAGTGGGAGAAGGCGAGGAAGAGAAAGAGGAAGAGGAAGAGTGCGGAACGGAGCCCAGCGACAGCGAGCGCAGCCGCATGGACGACGAGAGCAGCGTGTTGGCGCTGGAGGTCTCGTTGATCTCGACGGCGATCGAAGACGCGCTGGGCCGAGACGAGGCGTGAAGTGGAGTTGCTTGTAATCAAGGGCAAGTGGTTTGACTGCATTGAGTTTTTCTGTGACGAAGGGGGAAGAAACATGGTCGTTCGGTGGGGCACGTCGGGAGGAATACCTATGTCAAGTCAAAATGGGCTTTTGTAGATTTACTGTAAGCGTCGTTCCTCTTGTCGCGCCACGCGCGCGCATCGCGCATCAATGGGGGAGGGTTCCCACCGGTGTATGTGTGTTGGTGTTGTGTGTTGGGACAAAGCGCGATCCGTCGCGTGCCTTGCATCGTAGTTTTTTCGTCAAAGAGATCTCTAAAACTGCCAGTCGGGTTCGACGTCCATGGCCCACACGAACTTCTCACGCAGCGTCTTGGGGAACACGGCCGATATGGGCACCTCATTCTACCAAAATACAAGAATTGAACACGTCAGTTGCCTGAGCAATGGCCTCACCCAGCCACTGCCATAACGTACCCTCTTGCACCACGCGACCGAGATGCGCGGGTCCATGTAATTGATCTTGGACGTGCCCAACGCGACCTGCTTGTTGTCGTTCTTGTCCTGCAGCTTGAGCTCCAGCGCCTCCAGTTTTTTCTTCCACGCGTCAATCTTCTTGTTCACCTGGTCCACGGACGGCACGCGCTGGAACAAATGCGCCGATGCCTTCTTGGCCGCAGCGTCTTCCTCTTTCACGTCTTCCTTCTTCAGCTTGATCTTCTTGGTGTTGCCCTTGGCAACATGGCTCTTTATCTCCTTGAGCTCCTTCAGCTGGTCCTTGAGCTGGTCGACTTGAGCACTCATCTTCTCCAGCGTGGTGTCGAACGATTTGGGGACCGTGCGCTGATGATTACACAGAATCGCGACCTTGCGGTTCGCATCATTGTACGTCACGACCTTGGGCGCCGAGTCCATGACTCCGTTCGGATCAATCAGCGGCGGCAGCTCCTGTTGTAATGTGATCGAGGCGTTGTACGTACGGAAGACCTTGGCCGTGAGCCCGGGCATGAGCGAGCTCAGGTGCTTGTTCAGTTCTTGGGTCGACAATTCGTTGAACACCTCTTCGTTCTTGTCTTTCTTCTCGCAAAACTTCTTCAGGTTACCATACACTTGCTTGCCGACGTCGCCATACTTCTCCAGCTCCACCGTGTTGTCGTACGGCATGGAATCTTTACCGAGGAACGAGAGCGTGACCTGGCAGTTCGTGTCGCTGAAAGACATGTGCTCCACGCGCAGACTGCAACAGCCCACGGTATCGGCCTCGTCTTCACCTTTTTCGTTACCCACACGCAACGCCAGAATATCGATCACCCACATCGCCGTCGAGCGCTGCCGTGTGAACATGTCCTTGGCCTTCAATCCCTTCTGATAATCTTTTCGGATCTTGTCGATAAACTTCTTGAGGCGACGCGCCTTCTCGTACTTGGCGAGATCCGACTTGCCCTTGAAACTCGAGCTCGCAGCGAGCCAGACGTACTTGATGCCGCCCATGACGTTCTCGTTCCAGTACGCAAGCCATGACACTGTGTCCCGGTGGATCACTTCCTTCCACGCGTGGCCCGGCACATTACAGATCGGTACACGGTCGGAGATACCAACGTTTACGGTCACATCGCCCGGCAGGACGCGCTCTTTCAGTGTGCCGGTCTTCGGGTGTTCGCCGCGTCCTCGGAAAAGCCCCGGCGGCTCAATGCGAAAGTTGCCCACTTTCTCCAAGTGGCCGTCGACGATCGCGAAGCCGTTCGTGAACTGCTCGAGCTCCTTCCGCTCCTTCTCGGGCAGCTTCGCTTCCTTGGTCATGTTCTTGCGCTCTTCGCGGAGCGCGTCGAGATGCGCGGCGATCATCGAAAAGTCGCACTGCTCGAACGACTTGACTTCGTGGCCCTTGCCCAGCACTTTTCTGAAATCGGTGAAAAAGTTCTTGTTGAAAATCTTGGCGGTCTTGGCGTTCCCGAGCTGTGGGCCGTCCTTCGGGATCGCCGCGTAGAAGCTCGCGAGCTCTTCCTCGACCGGCGTGAGCTTGATCTGCTTGCCATTGTAAACGAGTGGGATGTTGTGCGGCGTGTAGGTCGGCGGGAACATGACGCCGTTGTGCTCGAGCGTGCGCCACTGGATGCCCTCGGGCAGCTCCTCGGCCTTCCACCAGCGGTACGCCTTGATCGCCATGTCCAGCCGCTCGGCCTTGGAGTGGACCTTGAGCTTGCGCACCTGGCCCGGTCCGCGCTTGATCTTCTTCTTGTCTTTGGCCTCGTCCTTGACGCTCTTCTTGCCGTTGCCCGTGCGGCTCGTCTTGCTCGCGCGCTTGTCGCTGTGTGACGACGACGACGGCGCCTTGCGCTTCACGCCCGTCGCCGAGGCGCTCTTCTTCACGGGTTCCTTCTTCACGACCGCCTTCTTGGTGTCGTTCGCCGCCGCGGGTTTTTTCTTCTTGAGCTGCACGAGCGGCACTTCGTCGTCGGAATCCGAATCGTCGATGATCTTCTTGTTCTTGGCGACCGCGCGGCCATTGGCGTTGGTGTTGGTGTTGGTGGTGTTGCCACTCCCGTTGCTGCGGCTAG
This sequence comes from Pythium biforme, assembly GCA_023337735.1. Classification (NCBI taxonomy): domain Eukaryota; phylum Oomycota; class Peronosporomycetes; order Pythiales; family Pythiaceae; genus Pythium; species Pythium biforme. The sequence goes on along the minus strand of JAADXJ010000143.1, from coordinate 6,227 downwards.
GCGCCGGCGCCTCAAAGTCGTCGTGGTCGTGGTCGGGCGCGGCCTTGCGCTTGGCCGCCGACGCGCGCTTCTTCAGCATCGAGATCGAGATGAAGTCATCCTCGCTGCTGTCGCTCATCGCGGCAGTGGGCTATGGAAAGAAAAGGGGGAATCGCCACCTGTGCCAGACACGGAGAAGGAACCAGTCAGCCAGGAGCGATTCCGTCGATCTGTGCGCGACTGGTGCGGGGCCCCTCGGACGCACCAGCGGATGAACGAGGGCTCGATCGACAGTGCGTGGCTTCGTGTTTACGAGCAGGGCGTGAAAGACAGTACACCACTCGTCGTGTGCGCGCACGCGGAGCGTGAATGCGGGACCTTTCGCGCGGGGGAAATGGACGGAACACAAGCCCAATATCCGGCCACCCACCGACTTCCACCCGGCGCGCTCAGCTCCCGACGCCCAGCGCGGGTCAGAGCAACAAGCAACGGGCCGGGTTTACAACGGCGACCAAACCCGAACTACGTGGGTCAAATCAACCCGTTTACGCCAAACGGGGTTAGATCCGTGGCTCCCCTTCTGCTTCAACCGCATTGGTCCAGTCTCTGCTCATGCACTTTTCGTTCGCATCCGTGACATGATACGGGTTTCAATCGACCAAACCCAAACCCGGCCCATTCGTTTAGTCTCCAACCCACAGCTCTGACACCTGTGTATATAATACTGTGGACCACAGTATCCTGTCCCGATATCTTAGCGTGTCCCACATAATATATGTACCATCATGTGGTACACTTTACTCCCAGTTTCCTGAAGTGTTTGAGCAACTCATTTCGCGCGAGCAGCTCCGCCCCAAGAGATCCTTCTTGCCACCGACGTCACACACCGTCACAGGCGCCTCAGTCCTCCTCTTCCTTTCTCTCTCTCTCTATCCCCCCATACGACAAGACCACTATGGCGTCCAACGGCAGTAGCGACAACAACACCCAGAAGGCTGTCACGACGCTGGCGCTGGCGGCCGCCGGCGTCGCGCTCGCGCACTACGTTGGCGCGCGCAGCAAGAAGGCTGCGCGCGTGGCACGCAAGGCCGCGGCGCCGCTTGCGACCAGCCTTAGCTCTGACGACACTAGCGAGAAGCGGCGGCTCACGTCCGTGGTCGTGCGCGTGCCGGCCACGACCGCCAACATGGGCCCCGGTTTCGACACCATCGGCATGGCGCTCGACATCTGGACCGAGATCTCGGTCGAGGTCTTGTCCCATGGCCCCGTCGGCGCAGCCTCGTCGATCATGCTCACGAACGAAGGCGAGGGCGCCACGGAGCTGCCCACGGACGACTCCAACTTGGTGGTCGTCGGTCTGCGCGCGGCGTACCGCGCCGCGGGCGAGGAGCTGCCCAAGCACCTCAAGATCCACTGCAAGAACCGCATCCCGTTCGCGCGCGGCCTCGGCAGCAGCTCGGCCGGCATCGTCGGTGGCATCATTGCCGGCCTCGCGCTCGCCGGCGCGCGCTTGCCTGTGCACGGCCGCGAAGAGCTGCTGCAGCTCGCGTCCGAGATCGAGGGTCACCCCGACAACGTCGCGCCCGCGATCTACGGCGGCCTCCAGCTCGGCATCTTTGCCGACGACCGGTGGTACTCATCGCGCGTGCAGATCCCGAATGGTCTCCAGTGCGTCGTGTTCATCCCGGACTCGACGGGCCCCACGAGCGTCGCGCGCGCGATTCTCCCGAAAAAAGTCGACCGCAAGGACGCCGTGTTCAACATTGGCCGCGCCGCGATCCTCGTGAACGCGTTCACGTCGGGCAACCTCGACGAGCTGCGCTTCGCGACGCAGGACATGCTCCACCAGCCGCAGCGCGGCGAGGCGCAGTACCCGCATCTGTTCCCGCTGATCCAGGCTGCGCTCGACGCCGGCGCGCACGGCTGCTTCCTCAGCGGCGCCGGCCCCACGGTGCTCGCGATCACGAGCGGCCGCTCGGGCGACATCTTTACGCAGAAGCTCGCCGAGCGCCAGGAGAACCGCGTGGCCGAGGCCATGCGCCAGACCGCGGCGTCCATCGGCGTCACGGGCTCGCTCTTCATCACGAACCCGGAGCACCGCGGCGCGTACATTGCGCGTGCGTTCCCGCGCTTCTCGGACCGCAGCGTCGCGCGCTACGAAGGCGACGTCGACGACTTGTAAATTGCAACTCAATACATTGGTGGTTCATTGTAGAAATAATACTTAGAGGAGCTCAAGGTATGGTACGGATGGGGGCGAGACATGATCTAGTAGGTACTGAAGCGCCGCAGCAGCACGGGCTTGAGCGGGTTGAGCTTGAGCGCCTTCTTGCGGTTCGTGATGAGCACGGAGGAGACCATGGCGTTGGCGTGCATGGCCTCGGTCGTGCAGAGCAGCACGCCCTGCTGGCCAGTGGACACGGCGCCCAGCACGCTGCCGTTCTTGAACGTGCGCGCGGTCGCGAGCGCGAGCACGTGGGTCTCGTTGTTCAAGATCGCCGGGTAGTTGGAGCTCACGGCGAGCACGCAGCCCACGACGTGGGCCAGCTCGATCACGGGGATGCTCGAGCGCAGGGCCTCGCGGAAGCCCAGCACCATGCGCTCGCCCACTGTGTCTTGGGCCACCGACATCATGCGCAGCTTCTCGCCGGCGCGCACTTCGCAGCCGACGACCAATGCGCCGTCGGCCAACGCCTGGAACGGCTGGATCACCTGGAACCGCGACATCTTGGCCGTGCGCGACTCGTGCCGCGGCCGCGCGAGCGGGTAGTACAGTGGGAGCTTGGTCTGCTCGAGATCGAACCGCTCGGGCTCGCCCGTGAACTCGTGGAGCATGCCCCGGCAGCCGTCGTTGAGCGCCGCGAAAGCCGGCTTCTGGTCGAGCTGCTGCACTTCGCGGCCGACGCTCTTGGTCACTGTGAAGCTCTTTTCCTTGGGTTCGTAGCACGTGAAGCACGCGTGCGCGACCTCGACCGAGGGCGAGCACACGGCGAAGCACAACCCGTGGGTCGTCACGCACGCCGACGGCTCGCCGCCCTCGGAGCAGAGCTGCGTGGCCGAGAACCGCGGCGCGCCCGTCGCGACGTAGCTGCCGCCGGCGACAATACTAAAGGAGCAGTCCACGACCTCGTTCGCGGCCTTGACAACGGCTTCTTCCGTGCCGGCCGACAGGTTCATCCAGATAAAGTCCGGGCTTTCTTCCGGTTCCATGCACAGCAGGCGCATGCCCGAGATGAGGCACCGCCGCGTCGCGTCGCGCGGCGTCTCCGAGTGCAAGTCGGCGTTGAGCACCGTGTAGGAACCCTCGGGATCGTAGATGCCCCAGAGCCCCAACGCCGGGCCCGTGTCCACTGAGCCGGCGTCCGTGAACACACCGCCGCTCGACGTGCCGCCCATGAACAGCGTGTCGGGTGCGACCTCGGCGAGTGCGCGATGGAGCACGACGCCGTCGTGGAAGTGCGAGTACGAGACGACCATGAGGTGCGGCGCCGCGCCGCCCAGCTCGCGCACGAGCGACTCGAACGCCATCTTGGCGGCAGCGGCCGAGTCGGCCTCGGTCGTGATCACGCTGGCGACGCGCACGTCGCTCGTGAACGCGTCCGACACGGGCAGGTCGGCCGCACGGGCCGGCAGCCGCACGGTCGAGCGCAGGCTAAAGTCCACGCCACTCGCGTCCAGCGGGATGCCCAGCGGGTCGGACCGCGGCGGCGTCGGCAGTTGTCGGCTCGAGAACCCCGAAAAGCCAAGCCGCGACGTATCCAGCGAGCGATCGGGCGAGGAGCCGGCCTCGGAGCCGAAGATCGGCCCGATCACCGTACCAGCGTGGCTCTCGGGCCGCAGGTCGCTTCTCGCCTGGAGCGAGCAGGACGTGCAGAGTCGCGTCTGGTTCTGCTTTTGCTGGGCTCCCGGTTGCACGACCCACTTGCGGCTGCACTGGCCGCACACGGCCTCGCCGCACGAGCGGCAGTGGTGGCGCGGGCGCACGAGCGTAAAGGTCGTGCGGCACAGCGAGCAGCTCTTTTCCTTGGCCCACGCGGTGCGTGTCGTGAGGCTCACGGGTTGGAAGAGTGTCTTGTAGAGCTGCTCGCGGATGCCGATGAGCCGCGATGTGAAGTTCTGGATGATGCGCTGGCCCACGGCACTGCTGAACTGGTCCTGGAAGTCGATCACCATCATGAGCGCGAGCTCGTACGTGCCCGTGGCGTTCGTGCCGTTGCCGGCCGCGGGCGTGACCGTGTAGATGCCTTTGTTGATCACGGCGCGCTTGCACTTGGAGACGCTCGTGGGGATGCTCACCTTCTCGCTGTTGAGCCGCGTCGCGAGCTCGTCGCCCTTGAACGACTCGACCGAGCGCACGTAGCCGTAGCCGCGCTTGCGGCCGTCCAGAAGCGTGTCGACGTTCGAGTACTCGACGAAAAAAAAGTCCACGGGCTTGACAAACCGACCTGCAAACCGACTTGCGTGCCACTTGACCTGGAGGCGCGGCAGGTCCCGTGTGAGCGGGTCGTCCACCGACGACGTCTGCGTGCGCGGCGAAAAGTTTTCCTTGTCGGGCTCGGCCGTCTGTTGCTGTTGGTCCTCGGCCTTGGGGGCCGGCGGCGGGATCTCCATGTTCTTGATCACGGACGCGTGCAAAAGCCCCGGGAAGACCTTGGATTCGATGTCAAAGTAGCTCTTGCTGTCTCTCGGCGACAGGTACTCCATGATCGTGTGGAGGCTCGCCTTGACCTCGCACGAGACGCGGAAGATCACTTTGTTGCCATCTTCGTCGCTGGCCGTCGCTGGCCGGTACACGTGGACGTCCTGCATGCGCTTGGAGAGCTTCCACGAAAGATTCCCCACAAGGCTCGCCATCTGGATCGCTTCCTGGGCTTTCTCTTCGAGCTTCTCGGCAATACTCGTAACGTTCTTGCGCTTGCCCGACTTGAGCCGCATCGCGCCCATCTCATTTGTGTTGCCCGTGGCGTCGCCGTCGACCGAGTAGCTGCGCTCGTCGGCCTGGAGTCTTCCCTGTTCGTGGAGCAGCGTCGTGCGTCTTTGAGACGACTTGACGGCGCCCGAGAAGCGCGAGTACGACGCGCTCGGGTCGTACGCAGTGTGGAGGTACTCGTGGTCGTCGTGGTCGTCGTAGTCGTCGCGCGCCAAGGCGCCACCGCCGGTGGCGACGTCGCTGTCCGAGATCGAGTTGATGCCAGCGCTTCTGCCGGCGCGCCGCCGCGCGCGCGCGTCCTCACTGGACCGCGCGGCGTGGAGCGGGTTGCGCACGTCCGGGAAGCTACTGTCGCCGCTCGTGCTCAGCGTGAAGCTCATGTCGAAGGAGCTCGGGCGGAGCGGCTCGACGGCGTCGTACGCGTCCTCAACGTCGTCCAGCATGAACCGATCCATCGTGGCGTCGGTCCTATTGGTCGATTCGTTCAATGACCCGGGAAAGCGCGAGCGAGTGAGATCCAAGACAGTGTGTGTCGTCCGCCGAGATCCTGGAATGGTCCGCCCTCTGCGTGTCGTCCGTCCGTCCCAAGTGCGCTTTGCGTCCCCGGAACCACACGAGAGCACGCGCGCAAAGCCGCGCCAGTCAATACACGACCCAGGGGGCGGTGGGGATCTCCAAACGGGATCCTTTTACCAAGCGACGGGAGCGTCGTCGGTCGTCGATCGTCCCCTCCGGGTTGTTTGAGGGTCTCAGCCCGTCGAGACGGAGAGAGAACGAGAGTGGAAGCGTAAGAAGTCCGCGTTGGGGCGGCTCGTTGCCTAATGACTCGGGGGCATCTCAGCTGTCGTGCTGTCGGAGCTGCTCGGAAAGGGGAGGAATAGTACCCCTCACGAGCGAGGGGGGTACAAATCCAACAACGCGACGACACCATCGTCACAACCAGACGAAACGTGGTACACTGTACCTCATTTGTTCCCTAAATGTGGTACACACTGAAGAGATTCGAGCAGCCAGTTCATCTGCGACGTGTGTACACCAGAAGAACCGCCAATGTGCCAGGGAGATCCAGTGCCCAGTGCGGAGACCTTCCAGCGCAAGCCCCTCACGGAAAGATCTCGTGCACCGGACGAGCGAGAATGAGCACACCACCGCATGGCGAACGGATGGACAGGTGCGGCGTGGGTTCCAGCAGGGTAAGAAGCGTCGTTTCCATTCGGCGGCGTGACCGGCTCGTTGGCGGCGCGATGGACCACGAGGCTCGGCCGCCGCTGCGGCGTCGTGACAGGCTGTGCAGGATGCGTTGGCGCTCGCGTGCATT
>JAADXJ010000142.1:0-39717 GCA_023337735.1 Pythium biforme | reverse complement strand
GCTCGTGTCCGAGGCCCCCAGGTTCACGGTCAGCAAGAACACGGCCGAAAACACGGGTGTGCTCAGCAACACGTTCGTGCAGTCGTTGTTGCCGACGGTCACGCGCGGGTTGCGGCCGACGTACTTGACGTACAGGCTGAGCCGCGCGCCGCCCACGGTCGCGGCGTCGTACCGACTGAGAACGCGCCCGAACGGGACCGCGGTAAACAGCGAGGCGTCGCCGTCCAGCATGTGCGAGGTCGTGCAGTCGGCCACACCGCAGCTCGCGTTGAGCGTGTTCCAGTCGAGCACGGTCGGGTCGTCCCAGCTGAACGCCGCCGAGTTGCTCCACACGGTCGTGCCCAACACGAGCGTCACGTACCCGAGCTTGCCCACGTATTCCGGTACGAGAATCGTGTCGTGGGTCCACGCGCCGGCCACGAGCTGCGACGCGCTCGACGCAAGCGACGCCGTGTCCCCCGCGGCGAGCGGGAGCTTGGACACGAACACGCGGCCACCTGTAAACAAGTTGCTGCCCGTGATCGTGAGGCTCACACAGCCCGGGAGGCACGCGTCGGGGCCGTCGTCCGTGAACACGAGATCGAGCACTGGAGGTTTGTAGTGGACCGTGATGGCATTGCTGCGCTGCACACTAGCAACGCCCACGAGCGCCTGCAGTGTCGCGCCAGTGCCGAAACCAACGGGGATCTTGATCCTGATGAACTCGCTCTCGCCGACGTTCGAGGAGGTCGCGTCCTGGAAGCCAAACTCCAAGATCGGCAGCCCGACGCTCGAGACGCCGCGTTGCGGGCGCGTGAACACGACACGCGATGCCGCGAACGTAAAGTTGGCGCCGAAATTCTCGCCGTAGATCACGATCTGCGTCGTGCCATCCGTGGCCGCCTCGCTGGCCGACAGTCGCGTGATCTTGGGGGCGGCGTACGAGGTCGTGACGCCCGACGCCACTGACTGCTGGTTGCCCACTTCGACGATCCACGACAGCCCCTCGCCCACGCCGGGTACCGTCAAACACGCGATGACCGAGTTGTTGTGGCTCACGATCTCCATGACGAGGTACTCGCGGCCCGTGGGGCCATACGTAATCGCGTCCACCGTGGCTTCGCTCGGTCCAAAGTTGCCGCCTTGGAGGTACACGAGCTGCCCGCCCTGCACGAACGCCGACGTCGCCCCCGGCCCGCCCACGAAATCGATCAAGGGCTTGGCGTAGCTGATCGTGGGCATCGCGCTGGTCTGCCCATCGATCGTCACGACCCACGAGAGCCGACTGCCAACGCCCGCCACGGTGTAGCACGCGATGCGTTCGTGGTTGACGACGATGGCGCAGTCCGCGGCCGTGAACTCGGTGCCCTGGACGCCGTACGTCACACTCGAAATCGTTGACGTATCTTTCGAGCCAAAGTTCTTGCCGACAACGATGACCTGCTCGGCGCCGTCCGTGCGGATCACTGTTTCGCCGTTTGGACGGAAGACGCGCGTGACGACCGGCCCAGCGTAGCTCGTGCCGGCCACGCGCACGAACGGCGACGCGAGGCCCTCGAACGTCGCGCGCCACGAGTGGCCACCGCCCGTGCCGGCTACCGCCACGCACTCGAGCCGCGTGTGGTACCTCGGGTTGCTATACCGCCGTTTGCAGTTGGCGCTCACGTACACGTTGGCAAAATCGTGCGTGTACTCCACTATCGGGTCTTCAAACAGCGCCGAGTCGGGGCCAAAGTTGGTGCCTTCGACAAAGTACATGGGACCCCCCGACGTAGGCACGTCCCGGAAGCCCGTGATGTCCGTGATCACCGGCGTCGCGTACGACGTTGTGAACGTGGATGCCACACTCGCTTGACCGTCGATTGAAACGCGCCAGACAAACGCAGCCCCGGCGCCTGGCTCCGAAACGCACTGGATCTGCTCGTGGTCGACGACGACATTGCAGGTCGCGAGCTCAAACTCGTGACGGTCATTCCCGTATGAAACGACAACCTGTGCGTCCCCTTGGGTTCCGAAATCGGCCCCGTTGAGCAATACAGTCTCGCCTCCCGGCGTCGCGAGCGTCGGTCCCTGTGGCGTCGTGATCGACGTCAGCGTCGGCCTCGCGTAACGACACGTCGCGGTCGTCACGGCCACGCTGCTGCTCACTTGGCCAGCGATCGTGATCGTAAACTCGAAGCCAAAACCGGACCCGGCCGACGATCGACACGCGATCAGCTGTGCAAGCGGGTCGATGTCCGCGGAGGCGCTGTCGGGACGTGTCAATCGAAATCCGCAACGCAACGCTCGGTAGGGCCCATAGTCGACGACGGTTGACTGGTTCGCGAGCGCCGCCACGCTGTTGTCCCCGAAATTGTAACCATAAATCCAGATATCTCGCGTGGCACTGCCATTGGTTGTGAATGCCTGTGAGCACTGGACCGTCAGGATGGTCGGTGCCGTGTACGAGGCCAGCGGGAGCGTCGACGTGGCCGAGAAGGTCGTATCGCCCAGCGACACGACACTCATTACGAGCGTGAGCTGCCAGTAGAGCCCAGCGCCAACGCCTGCGCTAGCGACGCACCGAACGGCACGATTGCCGTTGAACAGGACGCACGACGTCGCGACGAACGGGAACCCGGAGCCGTACGGTCCGTACCGCACCTCGAGCGTCTTGATCGTGATCGTCGCGTTCTCGGAACGCTGCAAGAAGCCCATGTTGGAACCGTACAACTCGAAAATCGTCCCGCCCGTGGTCGCGAGCGAGCCGACGCCGGCGTCCGGGAACACCAATCCATCAATGGTGGTGTCTTGCGCGTTGAGAACAGTCACTATGGTCGTCGCTGTCAAGGACAACGGTGCGTCACTCGCATCGGTTACGCGCACCGTGAGCTGATAGCTCTGGACGGCCTCGAAATCCAACGGCGCCTCAGTGGACACGACGCCCGTCCTGTCGTCGATCACAAAAGCCGAGTCGCACGGAGGGAAGACGCTGTCGATGGAATACACAAGCGTGCCGTACGCCGTCGTGGGCATGTCGGGGTCGACTGCGTTCACTGTGAATAGCGTCGTTCCAATGGAGGCGCTCTCGGCGACGCTTGTCATCGCTGGAAAATTCACGAGCGTATGTTGCTCGTTGAGGTCGACGACTTGGATCACGACAGGGACAGTCGAGGTGAGCTTCCCCGGATCTGTGACATTCACCATAAAGCTGTAGCTGCTCTTGGTTTCAAAGTCCAGCGTGCCGGTGAGGTACACACGCGCACACGCCGTCTGGCTCGCGTCGCAGGTCTCAACGCGGACAGCGAAAGGCGCACACTCGGCCATTCCGTTCACACACCACAGCGCATACGTGAGCTGCGCACCATCGCCTTCGTCCGGATCCGTCGCACTGATACAACGCGGCGCGCTCGTGTTGGTCGGCGCGCGCTCCCTCATATCCATGCGAATGAGACTCTCACTAAACTGAGGCGTTTCGTTCACGTTGTTGACCTGGATCTTAAAGTCCGTGACCGCGCACATCATCGATGGATCGCACGCGACGGCTGTGCACGCGTACGTGCGCTGCCTTTCAAAGTCGAGCGATTGGCCGCTGCGCAGCGTCAGCTTGCCGTCGGTCGCACCGATCGCAAACGCGTCGACGCACAGCGTGTCGGCTTTGGACTGGAGCGAGTACGTGACGACGTCCGTGTCGGGCTCGGTCACGTAGCTCGACAGTGGCTGCGCACCGACCTGCGTCAGCGAGGGGACATTCTCGTTTACGGCCAGTGACTTGGGCGTCGATGGCGACCAGATCGGCGCAAAGTTGGCCTTGGTCGTCTCGACGCGAATCTGTGCGCTCGTGGAACACCGTGCACTGGGGTTGCTGTCCGTGACGTTTACACGTATCGTGTGGTTCACAGGATACACGAGTTCCGTGTTACTCGGGGTCCGAGTAATATAGAGCTGCCCGGACTGCGGGTTGATCTCAACAAGCCCCGCAGGCACGTTGGACGCGACGATCTCGTACGTCAAGTAGTCACTCACATCTTGGTCGCGCGCAGGAAGCGGATAGCCGACGAGCGTACCCTTCGGCGACCGCTCTCGAATCATGAAGCGTTGGTCTGCTAGCGTCGGGCAGTCGTTTGCGTCCAGTACGAGGACCGACATGTCGGCGTTCGCCGGGAGCCCCGTGTTGTCCTTGGCTTGCACTGTGACAACGTAACTCGACTTTGTCTCATAATCGATCGCCGCTGTCAATGGCAACCGGAGGATCACGCTACTTTTGGTGCAAAGCGATGCTGGCAATCGCTGAATCTCGCCGGACAAAGAGACGTACGCGAGCTCGAAGATAGATGTGCCGACGATTGAGTACGAGGCGCATGATGCAGCATCCGGATCGGACGCCTGGAACACGCACAACGCCGAGACAGCGCTGTCCCCTGTATTTCCGGCCTTGACAGCGACCGTGTTTTCGACGGCTTGGCAGCTCACTGACGCTAGTGACGGCGGCTCTGCGAGGTCCTGCACTGTCACCGTCACGACGTCGAACCCGCACAGCGTCGACACATTGACATCACAGATGCGCACCGACAGTGCGTAACTTGGGAGATCCGTCTCGTAATCAAGCGGGCGCGTCGTGCGGAGCGTGCTGGTCGTCGCATCGATCGCGAACGGTGCCGCTGCGTCCAACAGCTCAAAGACGTTGACGGCGCCGGCATCCGGATCCGTGGCTTTCACCGTGAGCACAGTCGTACGCGCGACCTGATTCTCGTCGATCGACGTGGACTGCGCCGGTACAAGCGTTGGTGCTTCGTTCACGTTCAGCACTATCACTTGGATCGTCTGGCTCGATGTCCACTGGCCATCCGAGTACGCGACCTGCAGCGCGTAGTTGGCCTGCGTCTCAAAGTCAAGGGCTCGAAGCGCTACGATCTGGCCGTTCGCTCGGATCGCGAACTCGGCTGCGTCGCCGCTCGACACCCCCTTGGCGATCGTGAACGCGCTCGTGCCGTTCGTGCCGTCGACGTCGAGCACCTGCAGCGGCTGGCCGACTTGCGTTCCTCCCGACAGGTTTTCCGATATGTTGAGCGTCGCAGTGAGCAGCGTCGGTGGCTCGTTGACGTTCACGATCGAAATTCTAGTCGTGAACGCGGCCGTGAGCGGGTTGCAATGGCTCGCGTTGCTGCTTTTGTCAATGTCGATGCAGTTCGAAATGCCGTCGTCCGTGGCCGTAAACACCACGTCAATCGACGGCTGGGTTTCGTAGTCAAAACTCATCAGCGAGTAAATCGATCCATTGTCGCTCACTCGAATAAACTTGGACGCGTTGGATGCGAACTGAAGCTTGGCTGGTGCAGCTTGCCGGTCCGGGTCGGACGCCAGCAGACGTCCTATCAGCGTGCCGTTTGCTTCATTCTCGAGAATCGACAGCGACGGGATTTGAACAAACACGGGCGGCTCGTTCACGTCGACGACGTTGATAATCACGTGCGCTGTCGCGGTCAAGGATACTGGATACCCTGGATCACTCACGCGGACGTCCAGACTGTAGCTCGCTTGCGTCTCGTAATCTAGCATTGCCCACTGTACGCTCAGCTGGCCAGAGCACGCCTCGAGCCGGAAGGGCACCGCGCCATTGTCTTTGAGCACGAGCTCGTACCGCAGATAGCTGGCCTGTCCATTGTCCGGGTCGGTCGCTCGAATCGGATACCCGACCGCCGTGCCCATGGCTGAGTTCTCGTACACGGAAAAGTAGTAGATCGCCTGCTCAAACGAGGGTGGCTCATTCACATCCAGCACATCGATTCGCAGTTGCTGGTCCACAAACAAGCCGCTCGCGTCCGTCGCGCGAACGAGCACAAGCAAGTACGGTTTGCTTTCAAAGTCGAACGCGCTCGCGTTGGCAACGCTGAGGTTGCCCGTGGGTGTGAGTAGCACGTCTGACGAGGGGAACGCGAGCGAGAAGGAGACGGTATCTTTGAAATCAGGATCTGTCGAGAGCACCGTGCCGATCCATGAGCCGACGCCGGCATTCTCCACGATCGCGAACTGCGACGACAAGATCTGCGGTGGTTCGCTCGCGTCGTCGATGTAAACGGTGAGCGTGGCTTCGCTCAAGAGACCGACACTGTCGGAGACAGACACGACCATCTTCAGGCGCGGAGCCAGCAGCATTGGCTGCTGCTTCTGCACCGACATGAGCAACGTCTCGTAGTCAATTTGAACGCCATCGGCAACACGAACCACGCCTGTCTTCGGGGACATCTCGAAGTATGCGCTATCTTGGCCATGCAGTACGTAGCTCAAGCTGGCTGGCACTGCGCCAAAGATCATGTACTCGCTCACGGCCGAAGCGGTCAGTATCACGGCGCCACTGGCTTTGAACCGCTTGACGTAGACATCGTACGAGAGCGTCGCCGACGAGCTCTGGGCGACCGCGTCCGCCCCCGTCCATTCCACAAAGCCCGAGGATGCAAGCCACGCAGGCACCGTATGGTCTTGCTCGATCAAGGCAAACATGGAACCAGCGCTCGCGATGCTAAGTGTCGCGTTGACGGCGAGCGGCGACGTCGAGCTGTACGTGGTCAGGACAAACGCGCCGTTCGACAAAACCTCGGGCAGCATCACCCACTGTGCGTCGTCGCCCGTGTTGGAGAACACTTGCGTCAGTAGTCCCAAGCGCGAAACGAAGGTTGTCTCGACCAAAGAAGACGGTGGCTCGTACGTCAGATAGTGCGCGTCGTCACGTTCCGGGTCGCTCGCTTGCACGGTGCCGACAACCGAGCCACGCGGCGAGTTTTCCAGGACGCGAAGCACTTGGTCTGCGACAACAGGCGGCTCATTCACGTTGACGACGACGACACGCAGGGTCGCAGCCGCGGTCAGCGAGCCATCGGAGCATTGCGCCGTCAGAAGGTACTCGCGACGTGACTCAAAGTCGAGCGCAACGCGGTCGACGTGCACATTTCCGGTCTTGTTCTCGATGCTGATGAAAGCCGTCGCCTCGTTCCCAAGAACGGCGTACTGCAGCTCGGATCCGTAGTCCTCGTCGGTGCACGAGAGCGACCCGACGGTGACGACCGTCGAGACATTGCTGTCCGCCTGTGTCGCAGCGGCATATTCGTCCACAAAGAACGTCGCGTTTTGCAGCACAGGCGCGTCGTTCTCATTCACGATCTGCACCGAGAGATTAGCCGTGACCCTGAGTCCGGATTTGTCTGCGACAGCGACCTGGATCCAGTGCGTCGCCCGGGCTTCGTAATTCAGACGCGTTCGGTTCACGAGGGACACAAGACCGTCCGTGGCGCGCACAGCAAACGTTCCGTTCGGACACTGGCTCAGCAGAGCATAGGTCAACGTGTCACCGGCATCTTCATCGCGCGCGACGACAGCTCCTGCCGCGGTGCCGATGGTTGCTAGTTCACCAATCAAGAACGAGCTGTTCGTCAGGATCACGGGCATTTCGTTGACGTCAACGACAGAGACAACGACGTCGCCTGTGCAGGACAGCGACGGACCGGACGAAGGCATGTCATTTGACTGGTACTGGAAGCGATACTGGTTGTGCACTTCAAAGTTGGCGAAGTCACCGAGGCTGTTCTTGAACGTGAGAATGCCAGTGACATAGTCGATTGTAAAGGGAACCGAAGGCTGGCTGCCAGTGGGCTCCAGGAGCTGGTACACGTGGCTCTGCGTCGTGTCCGGGTCACTTGCGACCGCCTGGCAGAGTCCCGTGGAGCCTGGCAGCCCTACTTGGATTGGAGCGGCGTTTTCGACCACCCAGCACTGCAGCGACGGGCAGACGGGCGATTCATTGTCGTTCAGCACGGTAATGCGCACGATCGTCGAGGCCGAAAGTCCGTCTCGGTCGGTCACGACCACGCTAACGGTGTAGTCGCTCTTCGTGAGCACATTGAGCTTGCTGGCTTGTCGTTTCGCGACGAGGCCGGACGTTGGCTCCACCATGAAGACGCTCGAGACATTTTGTTGATCCGAGAGATCCAGCGCTGCCATGGAATAGGTTAACACATCGTCATCGTCCACATCGGAGGCGCGCACAATGCCGATCATCGATCCAGCATCAGCGAGCTCATGGACTGCGAACTTGTACAGCTGCTGAAGAAACGCTGGGGGCTCCGGCACGTCCAGCACGCTAATGACAAACTCGAAAGGAGCTGTCGTTGTATTGCTCGCAGTGATCACCATGACGGCGCGTCCGGTGAGATGGGGCATGGCCCCGACTTGCAACGCACGTAATGCTTCGTAGTCGCACGCATTCTGCGTTGACTTGATGGTTCCGTCTGGGAGGATCGTGATGGCGTTGGTCACTGGCGTCGAGTCGAGCAGCTGGAACGTAAACGCATCTCCTTCTGGATCCACACCGAGCAGGATGCCTACGACAACCCCCGATGGAGAGTTCTCAGCGAGCTGCAACTGCTGCACGGATGTCGTCACAAGCCTCGGCGGCTCGTTCACGTCCTGAACAAACAACACGACATCGACAGCGTCGCTGAGAAAGCCAGCGCCCGTGTCCGTGACGATCAAGCGGAATCGGTACACGCGCTGTCGCTCATAGTCAAGCGGTTCGTTAAACGAGACGAGTTTGCACGAGCGCCCGTCGTCATGGGGTACCACGCGGGCGACCGACGCGTTGGCGTTCGCGGGGATGCTGTAGAACAGTCGCTGGCCGTTCGTATCTTCGTCGCTCGCCGTGATGTTGCCGATCATTGTTCCCGGAGATACGTTCTCGTTGATGTAGAGACAGAGTTGTTCGTTGGCATCGTACCGCTGGCGCACGACGTCGTCGCGTGGGTCCACAAAGCAGTTCCGCGGAAGCGCTGGTGCTTCGTTGACGTCGTCAATAGCAATTTGAACGTGCGTTGTCGCGGTGTTCTTTGCTGAATCCGTCACGGTCACCACAAACGCGTAGGAGGACTTGCTTTCAAAGTCAAAGACCTCAGTGGTTCGCAGCTGCCCGCTTTGCGGGTCGATAGCGAACGGTACCGACTCGATGATGGTGAACACAAGCGCATCGTACGTGTCTTGATCCCTCGCCAGGAGTGGCGCGCCAACAAGCGAGGACACCGGGACGTTCTCGGCGACCGACCGTTTCGAGATCGTGTCGATCGTGGGCGGTTCATTCACGTCTTCGAGCTCCACGACAACAACACACAATGACGATAGGGAAGAAACGGTCTTGGAGACGCCGTCGAGTCCAACATTCGTGAAGCTGTCTGCTATTCGAAGCCGCAGCTCGAATTGACGCGTGGTCTCAAAGTCGAGGCGGCTGGTATCACGCACAATCAGGCGATATTCGCTCGTGGCGGGGTTAACTTGGATACCAAACACGCCAAAGGCCGGATCGGTCGCGTCATTCGTGATTTCAAACGCGGAGATCGTGTTTTTCGAGGGCGCATCGGGATCATTCCAGCGAAGGACGCCAACAAAAGTGCCAGTCGGAGCATTCTCTCGCAGCGTCAGCGTCAGATCCATGCAGCTCGGAGCTTCGTTCACGTCGATCACGTTCACAACGATAGGATTCGCAGTCGTAGCCTCCAATCCCTTGCGATCACGCACCCGTACAGTCAATTCGTACCGACTCGTGGTCTCAAAATCCAGCGAATGGAGCGGATCGGTCGCGACACGAATCTCTCCGTCGCACGAATGCATCGAAAAGAGGTCGACCGAGACGCCATTTTGGTCGACGGCACGCACAATCTCGTACGCGAGGATATCGAAGGCGTCCGGGTCATAGGCGGCATTCAGGGATCCGATCGCTGACCCGACCGTTGCGTTCTCGGCGATGAAGAATGGCTTTTGGATCGACGGGAGCACCGGAGGCTCGTTCACGTCCAGCACAAAAATGCGAACGATCGTGCTCGCGTGCTGGCGTCGCGGAGACGCATCGGTCGCCGTGACAACAAGGTCGTGAACCGCTATGGTCTCGAAATCGAGCGTACGCTCCACTTGGATGAGACCTTCGCTCGGGGAGATCGAAAAGAAGGGCGTCGTGCCAGAGTCGCCTGCAACACTAAGCGTCACTGTGTCGTTCTCTGGGTCCCAGAAGAACACGCGAGCGCCGAGCAATGTGCCATTCGATGCAGAGGAAAGGCCACTTGCGATGGGCGTTGACTCGAACGCCCAGAACGTTGCCGACTCGACGACCGGCGGTTCGTTGATATCCTGGATCTGAACGACGATGGTTCCGACGCAGGTCAACGATCCTCCGTCGGATGCCTCGACGCGGGCCGTGACAGCCTTCGTGAGCTCATAATCGACGGGCGAGACGATCGACAGCTCACCAGTGGATGCGTTAATCGAGAGCAGATTGTGGACGCTTACCAACGCGTCTTCGATCAGCGCGTATCGAAGCTGGCTCCACGAGGCTTGCTCGCCCGTGGCAAACAGGTCCGGATCGACGCCTTCCACTCGGCCGATTGATCCCACAGCGTTTTCGTTCCAGGTAAACACCATCGCGGTGCTCGCTGTTGTACGGAAGGCGCATACCTCGTTCACATCGACGATGCGTATGGTGAGATCCTTTGCGCCTCGCTTTGCCGGCGATCCGTTGTCTTCCACTGCAATACTGACGATCACAAACTGCACGCGCTCAAAATCGAACACGGACTTGTCTTGGACAGTAACCGCACCAGCTGTCGCAGACAGATACACCACATCGTTCAGCGGCCGTGCCTCGGTTGCGTTGTCACGACGCACGATCGTCGTGGATACAATCGAAAGCGTGTGGGCCTGCCCGACGTCCTGGTCGGTCCACTCCACCTCACCAATCTTCGTGCCGTTGTCTGTATTCTCAGCCACGCTGAGCTCGGCCGTTCGAATCACGGGGGCGTCGTTGCGGTCTTGGATGATCACGGTGAGTTCACCCGACGCGCTTAAACCTATACGGTCTGTCACCGTCAATGTGACTGTGTAGATCGGTTTGACCTCATAATCCAGCCCACGGAGAGAGAAGACCACCCCTGTTGAAGGCTGGACGCCGAATGTCTGGGTTGGATCGCTGATAGAATATGTGAGGACATCGCCTGCATCATCGTCCGACGCCACGAGCGACCCGTTGAAGATCCCCGTCAGGTTGGGTCCCGCATACACTGCCGTTGACGTTAACGCGTCTTCTGGAGTGTAAACCAAAGCGTTGGCAACTCGCGGAGCTTCGTTCACGTCCCTGACATCGACATGAACGCTCGCAAACGCGCACAGACCTCCTACTCCGTTGTCCGTCGCGCTCACGACCATGTCATAACTCTTCTGGCGTTCAAAGTCGAGCGCCGGCGCGTTGTTGACCATCAACTTCCCGTCTCCGCGCACCGAGACCATGGAAAACGTCTGCAGGCTGTTGCCACTCACGATGCCGTACACGAGCGTGTTGTTCTGGAACGTGTCCGGATCGATCGCAACGACCGCGCCCACGAGCGTCTGACCGGGGGAGTCCTCTTCGATCACGAAATTGTACTTTGCTGCTGTGAACACTGGCGGCTCGTTCTCATCGATCACTGAAAACACGACCGTGGCGCGGGCTTGGAGACCCCATTGGTCACTCACGACGGCGACAGCTCCGTACGATTGGGTCGTTTGATAGTTTAGCACCGATCCAGGCGCGAGCTTCAACGCTCCAGAGGCTTGCAACGTGAATGGTAGGGAAGACGACGCGCTCCACCGAAACGAGAGACTTGAGTTGGCGTCCGGATCCGAACCTGAGAGGTACCCAAGCAGCGTGTTCGCGGCAGCCTTCTCTGATACACTAAAAGTGAAGCTAGGTGACGTGAATGTCGGTGGCTCGTTCACGTCGTTCACAATGACCTGCACTTCAAGGCGCTGACTGGGAGCCTGGAAGTCGCTTTGACCGCCGCCAATGACGACAGTGACAAAGCACGAGGTCTGGGTTTCATAGTCGAATTGGCCCCGTGCGAGCGAGAGCTGGCCGCACCCATCGATGGCAAGCGCGACCGATGGCGTACACGTGGTTTCCGCGACCAGTAGAGTCAATGCACTGCTGCAGGCCATCGTGGGGCCTTTCATATTCTCTTCATCAAGGACATACGCGCCGACGGGAGAGCCGACCGGGCCATTCAGTGACACGTTCTCGAACACAGCAAACCGAATTGTGTCCCGCGTGAATCGCGGCGGCTCATAGACGTTGCGAAGCGACACGCTGAGACGCGCCTGCGCCGATAGACCAGCCAGGTCCTCGGCGCAAACGTCGACCCAAAGCACTGACTGCGCCTCGTAGTTGAGAACAGACGGGTTCAAGACAACGATCCGATCTCCGTGCTCCCCACGAATGGACTCGACTGTAAATGTACCAGTGTGGCTCTGTCCGCACAGCGAATACGACAGCGAGTCGCGAGCGTCCGGGTCATCTGCCTTCACGACAGCGACGAGAGTCCCGCTGGGCGAGTTCTCGTCGATACTGGCTTGTGTGAGACTGCCAAACGCCGGGGCTTCGTTGACGTCTGTGAC
Source organism: Pythium biforme (assembly GCA_023337735.1). Taxonomy (NCBI): domain Eukaryota; phylum Oomycota; class Peronosporomycetes; order Pythiales; family Pythiaceae; genus Pythium; species Pythium biforme. The sequence goes on along the minus strand of JAADXJ010000142.1, from coordinate 27,300 downwards.
TCGGATCTGGCCCCAGGTCGTTGCTGTCGAAACTCCGTCGCTAACTTGAACTTGTAGCTGGAAAAAGTTGCGCTGGAGCGTTTCAAAGTCGAGTTCGCAGCCGTTTGCAATTGCGAGTTGACCAGAGGCCGCGTTGATGATGAAGCACATCGTCTCCGAAGATACGTTTGCTCGGTTTGACTGCAACAGCAGCGAGAATCGCAGTACCGTTCCTCGGTCAACGTCGCTGGCGTTGATTGGCATGCCAACAAACGTCCCTGCCGGAGCATTCTCTGGGATGCTGAAGTCAAACGTCTGAATCACTGGCGCTTCATTCACATCTGTGACTTGCACAACAAAGTCGGCTTCTGCACGCAGGCCACCATGGTCCGTCACTGTGACGCGCAGGTGGTGCTCCACTACCGTCTCAAAGTCCAGCGCGCTGCTGAGCGTCACTTGCCCCTTCATCTTGTCGATCCGGAACAGCTTCGCTTCGTTGCCGCGCGAGATATCGTACGAGAAGTTTTCGAAGACCATCTCTGGATCCGAGACGACTTGGCGCAGCCACACACCTACCTCCGATCCGACAGCGTAGTCTTCTGGAACACTAACGTGCTGCGACTTGAGCGCCGGAGCTTCGTTGATGTCGTTTACGGTCACAGTCACTCTAGTGGTCGTGAACAGCCCGCCATTGTCCGTTGCTTTGACTACAAGTGTGTACTGGTTGGTTGTTTCAAAGTCCAACCCGTTTGCGAGCTGATAGAGTTGGCCGGTCGCTTGGTCAATGGCGAACGTTGTTGGTGCAGCATCCTGCACGAGCGCCGTGGTCTCCTTTACGATCGTATAGGTGATCGCATCGCCCGCGTCCGGATCAACGGCTCCCACCAAGGGCGACAGCGTTGTCAACGCCGGTAGGTTCTCATCGATCGAGTACGAGTACGTCTGGTTCCCAAACACTGGCGGCTCATTCACGTCTCGCACTTGAATTCGAAGCGTCACCGACTCGCTCTGTGCTCCACGAGAGTCCACCGCGGCCACACGGAGACTATAACTTGAGGTCGCTTCAAAGTTTAGTCTGTCGGAACCACCGGCATAGACGACTTTGCCATTTTCCGATACCGAGAACATTATGGTACTGTCAAGCACCACCACGGAGACGCTATCGGGTAGCCCACTGCTGAGCCAGTCCGGGTCGAACACCGTGAACGCTCCAGAGGCCACTGTTCCAGCAGGCACGTTTTCGTCGATTTCAAACACGGTCGATACCTGGATTGTAGGTGCTTCATTCACGTCACGCACGCGAATGTCCACCCGCTGCCACGGTGTCGCCGAGCCTCCACCGTCCGTGGCTCGTACGCGTAGCTGGCAACTCTTGATTCGCTCAAAGTCCACGCGACCAGGCTCTGCAATAACGACTTGTCCACTTACCGTTAGCGTGAGGGGACACGTAGTCGCTGTCCCGGCTGCTTCATCTTCAACTTCCCACACGTGGAGCCCCCAGGCGGTGACGGCACTCAGCTTGTCTTGGTCTACAACGGTCAGTTGGCAAACGGTCTGGCCTATGAACTGGCTCAGTGCGGCATCGCTGAGTGTATAGGGGATTTCATCCACTTCACACGAAGTAGGCGTGACAAATGTTGGCGCGTCGTTGGCGTCCATGATGTTTAGTGTGACCGTTCCACACGTCTGCAGTGGTGGTGTTCCTCGGTCAGCAGCGCACACACGAAGAGCGACCGTTGTCTTTGTCTCATAATCGAGCACTCCATCATCAGCCACGCGGATCACGCCAGACACGGAATCGATAATGAAGCTGGTCGACGGAGAGGCCGGGCTGGGATCAAACAAGTACGATACAGTCCCGTTGAGACACGACGCGGCATCCTGGTCAAATGCACTGGCTTGGCAGATCGCACTCCCACGCATCACATTCTCCGCCACGAAGCACACAACATCTTGCACAATCGGAGCTTCGTTCACGTCACCAACGTCCACCACGATATTGGACACAACCGACAGTCCACCGGCATCGACCATGGTGACCTCCAGCTCGTAGGCACTGCGCGTCTCATAGTCAAGAAGCTCCTGAAGGACAGAGAGCTGTCCTGTGGACGAGTCGATTCGGAACGCTGCTGGTATGGGATTCCCGTTCGTGATCTGGAACCGAATTGTATCGTTTGCGTCAGGATCCGTGAATGACACTGACCCACCGGGCAGCGCGGTTTGCGTCACTAGGTTGAACAAAATATCAACATGGCCAGGAACGTTAGCAAGAGTAGATGACACAAATCACCACCAAACCAAAAGCCACCGTACCTTCTCGAACAACGATCTCAAGAATCGGCGCGCTCCCGGAGCTGCGATCGAACGACGCGACTTCGCCGACGCCACTGCCCAGGATCAGCAAATTGATTTGCTTCGAGCCAGTGAGGTCCCCGAGAGGACCTATCACGAGAGACGAAATATCGGGTGAGCGCAACTTTGAACTGACCGCGACCGAGCTCGACCACTCGACAACGTCAGCCGACGCAAGGCTGTCAATGGACGTAGTGGTCGATCCAGCGCCGATTGCTCCCTTGAGGAGCCGAATCTGGAGGCTGAATGGACCGACTTGTGCCGAGGGAACGGCAAACTCCAGGTACACTCCACCAAGTAGAAGCGCCGACTCGGGGAACTGCACGGTATCAAACTCAAGCGCAATTGCGACGTCCATCTTCGTAAACGAGTCGTATCCGAGGCACAGCGTCTTGCGCGTGGCATTCGCGGAGAACCCAACACCCAGAGATCGATTATAGACCACTTCGGAGTCGCCTGCGCTTCGTTGGACGGCGAACCGGAGCACTTGTGTCGGCAGTGCCGACAGTCCAGCATATACACCTGTGCACACAAACATTACGAGTATTAAGAAAACGAGCTGACGGCCGAGCCTGGTGAGTGAACTATGCTACATACCTTCCTCGACAGCAACTCGCAGGTTGGCCGTGCTGGGGGGTTCGTTCACATTCCGGCAGGTGATGATGACACTGCACACAGCGGTGAGCGCGCCCACGCCGTCGTGGAAAGTCCCATCGTCCGAGACCACCACCGAAATACTCGCATTTTTCCGCCCTGGCGACTCGAAATCAAAGTTCGAAACGTCCGAAACAAACAGCTGACCCGTCAAGGCGTCAACCTGCAGGAACGGGTGCAGTAAGCTGAACCTAAACGTCGTACCGACGTCGGCATCCGAGACAAACGTGCTCAGCGGGAACCCGATCGTGGCACCCACAGGCAGGTTCTCGTCGACAGTGACATTGACGACCTTTGTTCCGCACGACGGTGGAGCATTCGTGGCGATGACCGACACGACTACAACCACGGAATCTCGGAGGCCTCCTGGATCCGAAACGACGGATTCCATCGTGAGTGACGATCCTTCTGCGAGTTTCTGGAGCTGTGTTGTGTTGGTCACGACAAGCTCGCCCGTCGTACAATTCATGCGTAGAATTCCCACGCCGTCTAACTGTTTGGCTGCCAGCGAAGACGTTGGTATGCCTCGAAGCGAAAACACGAGGACGTCTCGAATATCTTCGTCTGCAGCATGAAGCGCACCAATGACCGCGCCGTTCGGGGCACGGTTGGAGATCGCGAGCTGCAGCGTTCGACTGGCCGCTTCTGTCGGTGTCGGGAACAGAAACACGGGCGCGTCGTTCTTGTCCACCACGTTCACCGTTAGCATCGTTGACGAGCACGCCATGAACGGGTCACACGCTGTCAGCACGATCTCGAAATTGGCTTGCACCTCGAAGTTGAGGCGCTTGAGCAGCATCAGGCTGTTGGTGAATGGATCGAAGAAGCCAAATTTTTGGTCTGCTAAGTTGTCCTGTGACGTGGATAACGTCAGCTCTTGGCCACTATCTTGGTCTCGAACATCCCACGTGAACACCACACGTCCTACACCATAGTCTTCGTCCACGGAGACCGTGCTTGTCGGTGCGGTCGTTGGTGCTTCATTCACGTCGAGGATTGATACCGTGACGCTCGATGTCGCCGCAAGCCGTGGCTTCCCGTTATCTGTGACTCGCACTTTGATCCACACTGAGTGGTCATTGAAGGCCTCGTAATCCAGTGCTGAGACCGTTAACACCGATGCAATGCCAGTGCTTGGCTCGATCGCAAACAGGTCCTTCACCGATTGCTCCACGATCTCGTACAGTAACGTGTCGGTTGTGTCTTCGTCGGTCGCGACCACAGTGAATACTTGGCCTGCGCTGTTCTCATACACTTGGAAGGCGTCGCTCGTAACCACTGGCGCATCATTGACGTCTTCCACCGCCACAGTCAGCGAGCACGATGAACACGCGCCGCTGCGGTCGCACGCCGAATAACGGAGGCGATACGTGTCGCGCACTTCAAAGTCGAGCACTGGTGTCGCAACACGAAGCCTACCGAACTGATCCAGCGCAAATAAGCCCAGTTTCTCTGCATCCATCAGTTGATACACTACGTCGTAGCCCCCATCAGCAGTGTCCGGATCCACTGCGTTCAGATTGGGCGCCGCGGTGGTGCCGACCAGTGAATTCTCTCGCACCGACATCGTTGCGTTGTGGCACACTGGCGGTTCGTTCACGTCGATGACAGAAACGACAACGGACGCAGTCGACGTGAGCACGCCATCGGTCACTTCCACGACGAAACCGTACCTCGACTTGGTCTCAAAATCCAGACCTGCCACCGCCGCCCAGATCCGGAGGGATCCACTGGTGCTGTCGACTATGAAGCCTTGACTGTCGGGCGATACAATGCTTTTGTACTGCAGTACTGTCCCGGCGTCTGGATCGGTCGCTACGACCACACCGATCTCCGTGGCATTTGCAGCATCTTCTCGCACGGCAAAACGGTACTCAGAGGCTGAAAACTGTGGCGCCTCGTTGACGTCATTGATGCGGATACCGATTGCGAGCCGCACCTGTGCGGAAGGACTCACGACATCGGACACCAGCACAGTAAGCGCGAGCTCACGCGCAGTCGCCTCATAGTTGAGCGGTTGCTTGGACCGCAGCTGGCCGCTACAGCTATCCACCGTAAAGTACCCCGAGTCTTGCGACGCCTCGAGTTGGAATGTGACGCTATTGTTCTCGGGGTCCCACACATAGCTGTTTAGCGCCGCACCGATCGCCACGTCGGGTGCGAGGTTTTCGTCCGCGACGACGGCAACGCGTCCCAGCAAGAGTTCGGGCGGCTCGTTCACGTCCACGACCTCAATAGCGAACGTAATGGACGAGTTCAGCGCTGGATCGATGGTCTTCCCGACGACGACAGTATATGTCCAAGTCGACTTGCGCTCGTAGTCGAACGGGCTGATCAGCGTCACGACGCCACTCACCGGGTCGACGCTTAAGAAGGACGTCATGTTTCGCAGCATAAAGCGGAGGTACTCTCTCGACAGTCGATCGGGGTCGGTCGCGTTGATGGCGAACAGCGTACGCGGCGTCGCGCCATTTTCCAGAACTCGTATCCTAATTGGTTCACTGCTGATAAGAGGAGACTCCTCGACGTTCAGAATGGAGACGTACACGACTTGTTCACTGGTCAGCAGACCACCATCTATGGCTTGCACCGTCAAGACGTGCTCTTGCTGGCTCTCGTAGTCTATCGTGTCGGGCGAGAGGAGCGTAAGTTGGCCCGTCTGGGCGTCGATGGAGAATATGGTCGAGTTCATGAGGTGGAAACGCAGCTGCCGCCACTTTGCGGTATACGTATCCGGGTCGATGGCGACGACGCCCATGACGATGGCTCCTCTGGTCGCATTTTCGTACAGGAAGCCGCGTTGTCCACTCGCGACTACAGGGGCTTCGTTGATATCCACCACTTGAACAGTAATCGCTTGCACGTTTGACTTTGCCAACGGGGCGTCGTCGACCACCACGACGACACACTGAACCACGCGATTGGCTTCATAGTCAAAGCCCGAGCTGTTGCGAACGACGACTTCGAGCGTCGCCTTATCAAGACCGAAGGGGCAGGTCCCTTCGTCGAGAAGCGATACGGCACTGCGCTCCGCGGCCTCCACAGTGCCCACCGTGAGCGATCCGATCCGATACCCCGTCTCACTGTTCTCTGCGATCGAGAATGTCGTGTCCGACACTGACGGCGGATCGTTTTCATCGCTGACGCTGATCACGAGCGAACACGTGTCCGTCGCGTTCTTCGCGTCTGACGCCAAAATAGATAAGTAGTAAGATGACACCATCTCGTGGTCGACCCACTCGGTCCGCGCTCGAATCTGGCCCGTCGTGGCATTGATCGCAAAGCCTGGTGGACGATAGGCATTTGCCAGGCGGTACATGACGCTGTCGTTCCGATCCTGATCGGTCGCTAGCACAGCGGTCGGAAACTCGAATTCTGATCAAACAAAACCACAAACGATCACGTCAGACGAGAATTGTAGAACCAACTCGCTCTGTGCGACGCCTACCTGGTGCAGGTCCGTAGAGCTCGACACGCAGACACGCCGTTCCGTCCCAAGCGAGTGGCACAACCCGCACCTGACGGGCCACGACGTTCGGTAGCAGCACGTTGTACTTGCTGAGCAAACCACCAAGAGCACTCAAGGTTCGTGGTGGTAGCGCCACAGACGTGAACACATCGGTTTCCCGCACCCGTGTTTCTACCCGGAACGCAGTCAAGAGCCCGCTTTGGTTGTTGGCGTTGATGCCGGTGTGCACAGCGAGGCGCGTGAGCATCGTTGGTCGAGGGAGAGTGATCACAAGCCACTCATTGGAGGATACTGAGCCTGGACACCACGATCCGTTCCTAGCACTGCTGCTACGCGTCGCTCGAACGCGATCGAGTCCTTGCGCTCCGTAGCCGTGCTCCTTGAGGTTTTGGAGGAATGAACTAGCGGTGATCGCGCCAACGGGTAACACTGGATCTGATTCGCTGCCCAGCATTCGTCTCTCTGTAGGGTTGGAACAGCACGCCAAGTTCGCGCCGTCCGTTCGCTGCACGACAGCGCCTGCGCTCGCTTGGCAGTACGGCGGAGACAGGTACGATCCGCTGTGCATTGGCAGCTTTGTGCTGACAAAGAACGGCGCGCAGACAGACGTGAAATCAATCGTGTCGCAAAGCCGGAGCCCTCGTGCTCCACAGTACGTGGCTCCATCGCTGTATGTGACCGCGGCTGAACCTACCGTGCTGAGGGAGTAGAAGCTGGGAACTAAACGGACCATGATACCGCATGAGATGACGGGGAATCTGAGAAATGGGGGCAAGACTTACCAGAGTACGATAGGAGCTGCTCCACTTGATGACTGGAGAGTACGCTGGCAAAGTAGTGGAACCGCGCCATCCATCCGACGAATGGTCGATCCGTCGCCGACAGAACCGCTTCAGTGGCAATGTCACGAAAGCCAAAGGCGTTGGTGGCCTGGGTCATCAGTAGACTGCCGTTCACGAAGCATCGGAAGGACCGATCGGCTAGCGAATACACGAGCGCGAGGCGCGACCACTTGAGCTCTTCTAATCGCATGCCACTGGTGAACAAAACGACGATGTTGTCGATCGCGACTTGCAGGTTCTGGTTCACAATGTCCAGTCGCAGTGAGTGACCGCTCGACCCACGCACCGTGAGAACGTTTGATGCATTGCTCAAGTTCGCTGGGCGAATACTAATGGCGATGGAGAAGTCGAGGTCCCCAAAGGCCAGCGGACTGTCTCGAACGTTGATCGCGTGCCAGTTGGACGAATTGAAGTACCCACCACTCGCGGAAATCTGCGTGAGTTCTACGAAACCAAACACCAACACGGTCAGGAATCCACTCTCCATAGCAAAAACGGCAAGTGAACGTACTGTTCCATGGGGAGAGGAAGAACCCCTCCGACATCGTTCTTTCGCTGGTACAAGAGGGTTTGTCCAGCACGGGCGGTTCGTTCACGTCCACCACGTTGATCACGATGGTTCCGCAACCCGCCATCTCGTCGACGCGATTGTTCTCGGCACCGTCGTCGGTTGCACAGAGCTGGTACGTGAGCTTGGGCTGCGTCTCGTAATCCAGAGCAGTCCACAGGTACACGTCTGCTGTCGACTTGCTTGTCGCTCGGAACGAGATCATCCCCGATGTGTCCGGGACCACTGTGAACGTCAAGACGCTCCCATTGTACGAATCGGTCGCGCGGACGCTGCCGATGTTGGTCCCCACAGCAGCGTTCTCTTGCACACTGAGCGAAAAGTTGCCGACCTGAGGAGCTTGGTTCACGCGACTCACGCGCACGCGCAGCGCCAAGTCTGTGGACGAGGCTCTACCTAGACCGCTTTCGTCGACGGCGCGCAGCGTGAGATTGTAAAGAATCGATGCGTCGAGCGACTTGGCCACGGTCACTGCCCCACTCGTTGCGTTCACTGTGAAAGTACCGGGTGGAGAAGCCAACACGATCGTATACACCAGCGGCGTCTTCTCCGGGTCCCGTGCAGTCGCCGTGTAGACAGTCTTCCCAACAGCGGTCGACTCGGCCACGTACACTGCGGCAGAATCCGTGGCAAAAATGGGAGGTTCATTCACGTCCGTCAGCGCGACCACCACATCCACGTCCAGCGAGTTGGTGGCACTGTCAGTCACTCGGATTTTCAATGAAACCGACTTGAGCGCCTCAAAGTCGAGGACCTCATTGTTCAGCACCGACAGAGCCCCGGTCTGGGAATCAATGGCAAACGTCTCGGGCATCGGAATGGATTCCAGGATCCTGTACCCAAGAGAATCGCCGGCGTCGTCGTCCACGACGAATTCACTGAGTGGCCGGCCAACAGAAAAGTCGCGCAGAGCGTTCTCTGGGATAGAGAACCGCACATCGTTTGGCGCGACGATCAGACGAGGCGGCTCGTTCACGTCGACAACGTTTACTGTAGCTGTCATCGAAGTGGACAACTTGTCTGTGCCAGCGTCCGTGACGTTCACCGTGATCTGGAAACGCGCCACTTCTTCGTAGTTCAGCAACGCATTGCGCACTTCGAGTTGTGCGGTCGAACTGGTCAACGCGACTACACGGAAAGCTCCTGCATCACCCGCACTTTCGCCCGGTACACTGGACGAGTAGGAGAACGTGAGCGTCTGGTTCTCGGGATCAAACCCTCTCAGTTGCCCAAACACCGTCCCACGCGGAGCGTTTTCGAGAAGAGGAAAGATGTCCATCATCATCGAAGGAGGCTCATTCACATTTAGTATCGACACGACGAACGTAGCGTTCGTGGAATGGCCGTCGCCGTCCGTGACTTGGATCTCGACAAGATGGGTCGCCGCCGTTTCGTAGTCGAGATCAGCGCTTGGTGCGACTGCAAGTTGCCCAGAGCTCGAGAGTTCAAAGCGCGGGACAGAGGGCCGGTTGTGAATGATGAATGTGAACTGGGTGTACACGCCCTCCGGGTCCACGGCTCGAATCGCCTCTCCGACGGCCGTCCCGGCAGCGGCGTTCTCAAAAACACTTCCCGACAATTGTGTTGGCAGTTGTGGCGGCTCGTTCACGTCCTCCACTTGAACGGTGACCCACGTTTGCGCGCTAAGGACGCCAGCTGAGTCGTTCGTGTCCTTCACTTCCACGAGAACCTTGTGCGAGGCTTGCAGTTCGTAATCGAGGAGAGAGCTGCGCGCTCCAACACTTAGTTGTCCTGTGATCGCATGGATCACGAATAGGGAATCTGTGTCTTGGCGAACGATCGAGTATGACAAGTTGCCGAGCTGATCTTGGTCCACACTCACCACTGGTCTCCCCACGAGCGAGCCCTGCGGACTATTCTCTGGGATGGAGCGGACAAACTCGGACGGATAGACACGCCGGAGTGATGTCTTCGACACGCTCTGCCAAGACGATGAGCTACTCCCCAGTAAAAACTCCAGCGATATTGGTGTGTTGATCGTCGAATAGCCGTACACACCAACGGCGTGGACCCCACGATGAAGTGTGAACGTTGCGGCATCGACGTACTTGAGATCAAGGTTCGGTCGGAACGTGGATTCGCCGTCGACCACAATGTTGTCGATGACAAACACCACCTGGACCTCGGTTTGGGACAGCGTTCGCAGCGACACACTGGTGTTTTCGGCTACCAGAAAACTCCAGGCCACTTTGAACACGTACGAATCCGTAGAGGCCCCAACCGATCCACAGATCACAGCATTTTGGAGCGACGTGACCTCGTCGACTGTCATAGAGCAGAAACCAATAGTGGGACTTCCCGCCGCGTCGATCGCGTGCACAAGGTCGAGGCTGCGCGCGCTTGTGACGTCCACGAGCTCACTTGCAGCTCGCATGTCCACGCGAATCGCATAGTCGACTGCAAACACGGGCGGCTCATTCACATCAGTCACTTTGATCTTCACTACCGAGGACACCGATAGACTGGGGATGCCGTTATCGTGGACAGTGACCTCCAGCGCCAGCTCGGATGCGCGCTCAAAGTCTAGCGTCATGCCGCGCTTCACGTAGAGCTGGCCGCTGCATGCGACGATCCCGAAAATGCCCTGTTCGTTGCCGCCCGAAATGGCGAAGCTCAGCAGCTGCCCGGCGTCGGGATCATACGCCAGGATGGGCTTCCCCACGAGCACGCCACTTGCAGCGTTCTCCACGATCATAGCACTCGTCGCAAAGATGGCTGGCGCTTCGTTCACGTCTAGCACTTCCACCGTAAAGAGAGCAGACTCACAGGCATTCTCAAAGTCACACGCCTGGATCGGCACTCGGTACGTCTGTTTCGTTTCAAAGTCGAGCGCGCTGGCATTCGACACGACAAGCTGGTTCTCGACCATCACAAAGGGCGCCGACGATCCAGTTGCCGTGTAGGTGATGCGCTGGTCGCCCTCCGGGTCTATCGCGACGGCGCTCGACGAGCAGTTCAAAAGGATGGTCCCCGCTGGCGAATTCTCGCGCACCTTTGCGCTCAGCAGTCGCATCACCGGGGGCTCATTTACATCCACAACAGCGATGTCGACGGTTGTAGATGCTGATAAACCGACTAGATCGGTGGCTGCGACACTGAGCTGGTAGCTAGCGAGTCGCTCATAGTCGAACGCTGTCGGGTCCGTCACAAAGACCTCGCCGGTCGCGGTATCGATCCGGAAGGCTCCATTCGAGCTGGAGTTTGTGATGCTGAAGCGAAGCACGTCGCCGTCGTCGAGGTCACTCGCGACGACCGTCACGATGGGCTGGGACGTATCTTGCGCCGACGAGCGTGTATATTCCACGACACTTGCAGTGAGTCCACTGCCAGTGAAGGGCGGCTCGTTCACATCACGCACTTGAATCGAAAGTGTTGCGGTGTTCGTGCATGCCGGCTCGCCGTCATCCGTGACCGACACGTTCACCTTGAACTGCTTCGTCGTCTCGTAGTCTAGCACGCTCGCGTTCGTGACGGAAACTTGACCGGACGTGGCGTGGATCGAGAAAAAGGTCGAATCCGTGGCAAACATGACACGGCCGGCGGTTCCGTCGGCGTGGTCTTGGTCGGTGACCCCGACCGGATTGCCGACCAGCGTACCGATGGCGCTGTTTTCGAGAACGTTCAACTCCTGCGCCTGAACGACCGGGCAGTCGTTCGTATCCTGGACGTTGACAGTGACGGTGCACTGGACTCGGTGGCTCCTATCCGACACGGTCACGACGAGGCTATAGCGTGGGGTCACTTCGTAGTCGACGATCATCGCATCACTCACAAACACTGCGCCTGAGGCGTTGACGTACGCTCCCTGCATCGAGCTCGTCGAGCTGTCGATCGTGTACGTGAGCGTCTGCGATTCTGGGTCTTGAGCATCGATCTGCGCCAAGAACACATCCTTTGTGACTTGGTTTTCAGCGATCGATGCAGTGGAGCCGGTGCACCTTGGCGGCTCGTCCTGGTCGATCACTCGAACCTCAATCGAGCAGGTGATCTTCATATCCGTCGCGTAAAACGCGTCGAAAGCGAGAGAGAATTGGCTTTGTGCTTCATAATCGAGCGACACTTGCGGGCCGAGACGAACCTCCCCCGTGGTCGCGTTCATGGCGAATTTTGGCGCGGTCGGCGTGGCCTCCACGAGCTGGAAGCGCGGAGACACTGTTGAGACAGTACTCGTGGAAGGGACGACAGCAGCGTACCCGACAGATACACCGACGGCGTTTTCCACCACTTCCAACAGCACGGTTCTCGTTGGACACGCGATTGGAGGCGCCTCCTTGAGCAACGTGACATTACACGAGAACGCGACGTCATACACACCGTCACTTGCAGCCAAGGAGAGCGAATAGGATCGTGGCGACGAGAAGTTGAAAGCTGCGCTTGCGTTGACGACTAGAAACCCGTTTGCCGAAACTGCGAAGATGGCGACTCCGGTTGCTGACAGAGGTGACGACTGTAGGAACCGATACGATAGCACCACGTGTTCAGGGTCAGCCAGGTCGATCTTCAGAATCCGGTCGCCCACAACGGCATTCTGGTGGATTGATCCATTGTACGTCGCACTTCCCGTGGGTGGCTCGTTGACGTCCACGACGTCGACGATCATCGTGCAGACACCCGTCGCACCTCCCGCGTCGGCTACCTGCAGCTGGATTCCATACTGCTGCTGTGTCTCGTAATCCAACGCCGATAGGATACTCAAACGGCCGGAAGCGTCGATGGCGAAGAGATCGGAGCCGTTCAAGAGCTTGTACATAAACGTTAGGTCGCCGACGTCTTCGTCCAAAACCATGAGCGCGTCCGATATGATCGATTTCGCGGGCGACGATTCCAGTACTTGCAGTCGCGAGCACTGCGGGACGGGGGCATCGTTCGTGTCACTGACCGAGACGTTGAGCGTGACGAGCACAGACAAATCCCGATCAACGACTTGGAGAACAACTTGGTGAGATCTGCGATACTCGTAGTTAACGCCTGCGATCCCCACTCGTAGCCTGTCAGCGACCGCATCGTAGTAGAAGGTATTCGGCTCACTCTGCGATTGAATGACGAATGAAAGTCGGAGTCCTTCCGGGTCGAAAAATAGGGCCCCCACAGCTTGGTTGCTCGCTGTGCCCTGTGGGGCGTTTTCCTCGATCACCAGCGCTGTGTCAGAGCCAACGAACCGAGGCGGTTCGTTCACGTCGGTGACATCAATCGCGATCGCCTTCTCCGCACTGAGAGCTTCGGGTGAGGTATCATGAACAGAGACGACGGCCGTAAACGTCTTGCGCAGGCGTTCCACGTTCAACACGCGAGACCACGAGCCACTCCCGTACTTGACATCCACGGTCATGGCACCTCTAAGCAGCGGGATGGCAAACTGTACGGCGGCAACGAAATATCCGGGCGAGCCCTCGACAGCTTGCGCGTCCACAAGCACGGGAGAGAACGTCGCGTCGCAACTCGAGTCGACAGCCGTGGACTGCACCCGCATCAGAATACGGTTTGCCATGTTCTCGATGGCTAGCGCAGTAGTGAGCGATGGCGCTTGGGGTTGGCCGTACACAACTGCGAGCTCCACATAACTCACGTTCCGCACTTCTCCAGTAAACTTCACCGCATCGACAGAGATCGCCACGCCATCACCACGTAGGAACGCGCTTTCAAATGCCGGTGCGAGTAGATCGTCGTATGGGAACACTTCGTAGTCGAAGCACTTGGCGTTCGCAACGTACATCTGTCCGGACGTCGCGTCGATCTGAACGCAGCCCGGGATCTCCTGTGACCTGATGGCATACACGACCTTACCACTCGTGTCAGGATCATGTGCCAGTATCGGTGGCCCTATCAGGGTACCCGACGGCGAGTTCTCCGCGATAGATCGCCGAGCCGTGTCGTCAATCAGCGGCGGTTCGTTCACGTCCAGGACGAACACGTCGAGCTCGGCGCTCAATAGGAGCCCGCCGCGATCGAGCGCGCGGAACACCAACTTGTACGAAGACACCGTCTCGTAGTCCAACGCGACAGCAGTCCACAACACCTCGACAGGTGACGGGTCAAACCGCAACGGGCATGGATTGACCGAGCACCCGACCAGCGCCAGATCGTAGGAATCCCCAGCGTCTTCGTCCGACACAATGGCAAAGCTGGACGCGTTAATCCGCACATTCGTGCCCTCGGGTATCTGGATCGATTGCAACACCAAGGATGGCGGCTCGTTCACGTCCACGATCGACACGTCCACGTTAACCTCGGTCGCCAGCGATGGGTACCCGTTGTCGCGCACTTGCACCACAAGAGAATACAAGCTAACGCGCTCGAAATCCAAGCCGTCGGTGTGGCGGTAAACGGCGAACGTATCCGCGCCGCCACACAGTTGATTCTGGCTGCCGCGACACACGTAGGCACTGCAGTCGCCGTTGTTCCCTTGGAAGGCGGAGCCTGGGACTTGAATCGTATTCGTGCACCAGCACTGTGACGCTGCCCGGATCGCGAAATACTGGTACAGATGGCAACGCGACCCACAGTCACCCACTGGGTCCGAGCTCAGCGCCAACTCCACGAGCTGCCGTTGCGCTGATGCCTCCACGAGCTGACGGAAGCAGCCCACGTACTGGTCCACGGGTCCCTTACCAACCGATAGCTGGCCCGATGTGGCGTCGACCGCGAAGAAGCTCGCGTTGTTTCCCGAGAGGATCGCGAAGCTCAGTTGCTGACCAATGTCGGGGTCACTTGCAACGAGCTGCGCGCCAATTCGCGTGCCGCTTCGAGCATTTTCCGTGATACTCCTCGTCTGGTTCGAAGCGATCGGCGGCTCGTTGACGTCGAGTACGTTGACTAGAATGTCGGCAACGACCTCGAACGACGACTCGCCCCGGTTGGCCTCGCCACAGCGCACGCGAACCGTGTGGATCCGCAGTGTCTCGTAATCTAGCCCGCTCTTTGCGACCACAAGCGAAACGCCTTGCAAGGCGAAGATGCCCAGCGCGTTGCCACTTGTGATTGTCAGCGCTAACGCATCGCCATCAGGGTCAATACACTCTACAGTGCCGACAAACGCACCGACGACTGCGTCTTCGCGGATGTTCATGGTCGTCGACGCGGACGTGATGTACGGAGGCTTATTGACGCCTCGGACCCAGATCGTCACACTCTCTGAGGCGCTGACCAGGCCGCTCGCATCCTGGGCTCGCAAATTCAGTTGATATCGGCGTTGCATGCCAGAATCCAGAGCTTGCGCGCTACGCCGCACGATGCCTGTCGTCGAGTCGATTGCGAAAACGTCGGTCGTAGCGTCGGCGGACGTCGACGCATAGGTTAAGTTGTCTGCACCCGTGTCATCGTCATCGGCAAGCACGCTGTCGATCGAGGCTTAATCCAACAGAACAACACTTAAAGTCAGATCATCAATATTCCCGCACGCAGGAACCTGAAGAGACGTACCATAGGCAGCGACACGCGTCTGAGGATACTGAAGGTTCCACAGGAACGAGACTGGTATCCACAGCTGTGTCGATGCGTCGTACCCCATGATGGCCATGGATGCCACACAGTTGTCTGCACTGGTCGCCGTTTGAACCACGACTTTGGACGCGTCGACCGGGCTCTTGAACTGCAGTTCGATCCAACTCCCGGTGTCGTCACTCGATGTCGCCTTGAACGACGCGATTGTGCTCGTGTCGCCATCCACGGCCTTGCTGACGTCGGCGCCGTCGGACGTGGTGATACTCTTGAGGTCCTTCGACAGCGTAAGGCGAGTACGTTCGTGGAACCACCACACTTCGGCGAAACCTGCCGCAGCGGGCCCAAAGTCCGACAAAACCTGTAGCCGCCAACGCGTTGAGGACAGCGCGACATCTCCTTCAACGGCATTGAACGCTGTGTAGTTCGCACCAGAGGATACTCTCACGACACTGGCCGAGCTGGACGAGTCAGCCGCAGTGCCGTTGAAGCTGAAACGCACAGCCGCATCCCCAACAGAGTTAGTAAACAATACGAACGTGACGGCGTGCAAGGTTAAGGGACGAACCTGTATCGCGCTATCAGCGAAGCTGACGCAGTAGGCACTTTTCGTGCAAGATTCGTGCGAATAAATGCCGCGGTCTTGACTTCCGACCACCAGCGGAGCTAGTTCACACACCACCCAACGGCGATCCAGTTAGCGACTCTCCCAAATCCTTCTCGAATGCTATCGGCGACGTTCGTACCTCTGCGATCGCGAATCCGAACGCTTTGCACGCACACGCGACGCGTCCGTAACAGTTGCCAACGACGAGGCTACCACCGCTGTCCAGCTTCTTCCCGACGCTCGCCGAAACCTTGTTCTCCATAACTAACGCACCGTCCACATGCACCTGCACCACGCCGGTGTCGGCGCGCCAGATCACTGCAACGTGGTACCAGACCGCCGCTATCAGTTTCTGCTTTGTCGTGAGCGCAGTATCAAACAGAAGAACTTGCAACGCGTCCCCGAGGTAGCTGAGCCTGAAAAGCACACTCGCCTTGGAGGACTTAGGCGGCATGTAGGAGACAAACGCGCCGTCTGAGGAGCTGCCCATGCGGAGCCAAGACTCCATCGTCAACGCTGAAGTACTGGACACCGCCATCGAGTCTACAGCTGCGTACGGGCCATCAGACGTGAGCACTAGCGCCCGACTGGCAAATGGCTTCGGGTTCGGGCGATCGAAGAGCTGACAGGTGCTGCACAGCGAGCACACGAGACGCAGCGCGCTCGGTGTGAGTGTACACGACGAGTCGGAGCTGTTAAACATCCCAGCCACATAGGTGGTGTTCAACGCACACATACTCATACAGTGTCCAACGGATGTGGCGCTCGTCTTGAACGACCCGGTGGCGTCGACAGGGCTCAGCTCACACGGACCTCGGCGACGGAATGGAGCGCGTGCCGCAGCCCGCGTGCCAGCGTCCTCATCAATGAAGAGATGCTGGCCGGCCTGCACAAACGGAGCTTCGTTCACATCCATGACTGTCAGAGCCACGGCCACAGACGCTGAGGCACCAGCGCGGTCCTTCGCGGAGACGGAGATCGAGAACGCGCGCCTCGTCTCGTAGTCGAGCTCGACGCGGCTCACAATCTCCCACGCCGTCTTGTTGAGCGCGTTGAGAGCGAATGTCATGGAGCTGTCGGTCATGGTCAGTGTGAGAACATCACCAGCGTCTTCATCAGCGGCTGTGATAAAGCCGATGGTCGTGCCCACGGCAGTAGCCTCCGAGACCGTCGCACTGTTCGCACTTGCGCCGGGGTTCACACCCAAGAACGCGACCTGCGGTGCGTCGTTGCGGTCGAGCACTTGGATTTGTAGCGCGATCGTCGTGGTCTTTGCCTCGGCTTTGGCGTTGTGCACGAGAATGGTCAGGTTAAACGACGGTGTCACTTCGAAGTTCAGCGCGGCGGTCGTGACGATCTGCCCGTTTGCACGGTTGATTGCAAACCACGGCGTGGTCTCCATGATCTCAAAGAGGAACGCGCCCGCAGCGGTCTTGCCCGTGTCCTGGTCCACACAGCTCTTCCACATCTCGTCGCCAACGACTTGCGCTCCCTTTGCGCCATTTTCCGCGATCGACGCCGCTCGCGCGGCTGGACAAATCGGCGATTCGAGCTCGTTGAGAATGTTTACGACGATCGTGCACCGCGCGGACAGCGGCGAGGGCGCATCGTCCTGCACTTCGATCACGAGATTGTACACGCTTACGGTCTCGTAGTCGGTCGTATTCGACCCGACCGTGAGCACTCCCGTCGAGGCGTTGATGTTGAACATGTTAAACTTGTCGCCGTCGACGATCGCGAATGAGATGGCGTTGCCATCCTTGTCGATCGCGGTCACGCGCCCGACCAGCGTGCCCGTGACCGAGTTCTCCGTGAGCTGGAGCTTGGTCGCGGTGCACTGCGGCGGGTTGTTGACGCCTTTCGAGAGCACTGCGAGCGTGATCTCATTAAACAGATTCGCGTCGTCAAGGTCCGTCACGCGCACGGTCAGCGACGACCGCGTCGTGGTCGAGAGAGTTGGCGATCCTTGCTGGACGGAGACAGTGCAGAGCGTGTTGTCGACACTCGTGTCCACCGTAAATCGGCTCAACGCGTCCGCCGTAATGGAGCAGGTACCGCCGGATTGATCCGGGTCCGGGTCGTCGACGTTCAGTGGTATCGTCGAGTACGTGCCGTCGCTGAGCTGGTTGAGATCGATCGTGTAGGACGCCTGCCCTGCGATCATGCCCACAAAGAAGGGCGCACCAGGCACGTCGAGGACCTGGACGAGGATTGGGTCCGAGTACCCGACGAGCCCGGTCAAATCGGCCGCAGCTACTACGAGGCTATAACTCTCGACGAGGCTCGCATCGAGCGCTCCAACCAATCGCAGTTGCCCGGTCGCGGACGCGATTTCGAATCGGCTCGTTGGATCGCCAGAGAAGATCGCGTACACGAGCTGGCCCGTTTGCCCCGCGTCTTGGTCCGTCGCAGTGATCGCCGTGCCGACGCTGGTGCCGATGGCTAGGTCTTCTGCTACGGATATGTTCGTGGCAGAGCCAAACACCGGGGCGTCCGGGCCGTCGGTGATCGTCACAGTGCTCGGTCCAATCTCACTACACAGTCCGAATGGATCGCACGCACTCACATAAACTGTGAATGTCGTCGTGGTCGTGAGCGCCTCAAAATCGATCGGACCGGCGACCACGAGGTTGGCGTCGTTGAGCGCGAAGAGCGACGAGAACCCTGAGGTAGCGTTAACGAGGGCGTAGCTCACGGTGTCGCCTTCCGGGTCCGTGACGTCCATCGAGAACACGACCGTGTCCAGCGCCTGGTTCTCCACGATGGACACGGAGAACGCCGTTCCCACGGGCGCCTCATTGACGTCGACGACATCGATACCCATTGCCGCAGTGGCGCTCGCTCCGCCCTTGTCGCTCACTTGCACCGTGACGACAAGCAACGGCGTCGTCTCAAAGTCAAGGCCGGTTTTCACCCAGAGATCGCCATCGGCCGTGATTCTGAACGAGTCCGTACCGTTCACCAGCGCGTAGGAGAGCACATCCGCGCGATCTTCGTCCGACGCCAACGTCGAAATGCTGCCGACGAAGCAGTCGTCGGCCGTGCACCCTTCGACGACGTCGAACGACCCAGCGAGTAAGACAGGGCGCTCGTTCACGTCTACGACGTTGACAACGTAGTCGCACGTGTCGAACCGCCCCGTGCGGTCCGTGAAGCGCACACGAAGTCGAAGTGTGTCGAGCACCTCGTAGTCCAACGGCGACGTGAGCACGATGTCTCCGGTTGTCGCGTTCACGGATAAAGCGCTGCGTATGCTCGCCCACTGCAGCGTGTAGGTCACGACGTCGCCCACGTCCGGGTCACTCACGGACGCGCTGAGCGTTCCGATCGTCGTGTTCACAGCCGTTGACTCCGGGACACTGAACGACGCGGCGCTGCACGACGGTGGCTCGGGGACATCCGTCACGGTAATGAACACGGACGTATACGCGACCAGACCGCCCGCATCGACGGCCGACACGTTCATGGTATAGTTCATCGTCGTTTCAAAATCGAGCATCGCGATCGCAAACAAGTTCCCGTACCGATCGACCGCGAATCGGTTGGCTCCACCGGACACAATGGTCAGTGTGAACGTGTCGAACGCGTCGGGGTCCGTCACAGCGAGCGCTGGCACGACGCGCACGGGAGGCACTTGGTTCTCAGCGATGGTCCGCGTGGCGTTGCCGCCGAAGATGACGGGCGGCTCGTTCACGTCCGTGACTGCCGCAGTGATCTGGCACATGGAACTGTACGTGTCCCTCTCGTCGGACGACGAATCCGCGACGCTAAGAGTGAGACGATATGTTCGCAGCGTCTCGTAGTCCAGTGCCTGTGTCAAGGAGATCGTACCGTCCACGCGCAGCTTGAACGGACTGCTGCTGGGGTTGGTCGTGTCCGGCTCGATCGTATCCAAGCGATAGATTAGCGACGACGAGGAGCTGGCCAGCAAGAAGCTGGCCGTAGAAACGTAAGTCGCGGACGCCTCCGGGATCGAAAGCGTGTGCTTCCCAGTCGCGCACACGGAGGAGTCGACAAATGCCGCCGAGAGCGTGCGCGTGCCGCCGGAGCACGTGTACCAGTTGGAGCACTTTGCATAGCCTTCATGTCGCGCAGCAGGTGCGTTCTCCGGGACGGCGTAGTACCCGTCCGGGACAGTGACCGGCGCATACGACTCTTCTGCCCCTGCTAACGGAATATCGAGCTGAAATGCCGCACTCGAGCCTGGCGCGATCGGCTGCAACATGCCCCACGGATCCGTCGCGTGGTTGACGCCGATAAACACAAAGTTGCCCGTCAAACTGTTGAAATCGGCGATCTGGAAGCCAAACCGGAGCAGTGCCTGTCGAAGCGAGGCCGTGAGGAGATCGCTCGAGTTGGTGAGCCGCCCGCCCACAACCACGAGAACACTGCCGCTCGCAGCCGCGATTAACGACGCCCCAGCGGCAGTTCCCGACGCGGCGTCGACCACACTTGTTGGCGCGGACGCATCGCCAAAGCGAGACGCCAGAACCAGCGTGATCGCGTTCGTTAGTGACGAGAACGGGAGCTCGAGCGCGCTCAGGCCGTTCATGGTGACGGTTGTCTTGCACGAACTGAGGCTCCCGGAACCACAGACCGTCAGCTTGACGCTCGCGAAGATCGGTGTGCCATCCAGCAGGTCACACCGAAGCGGACGATAGCACGACGCGCCGGCGCTGTTCGATTTCCGAAACACAATTGACCTCTGGGGAAGTAGCTTGGACTCGGCACCAAGCAGCGTGATCGTGTGGCTGCCGACAGACGCCACAACGCTGAACGAGAGCGACGCATTCGACGACCGGGACGCAATCACTTGGCCGTCCACGAGCACCACGACGCCCCAGTCGAACCCGGCTTGTGGGACGCTAAACTCGTACGTCGGCGTGGCCGCAGTGCGCTCAAAAAACGAGATGGTAATGTTGTGTGCATAACCCCCTTGGACGTTTGAACTACCCGCAAGCACGAGCGCGTCAGCGTCCGCGAAATCAAACAGCTCGACGCTGGCGTTCTGCTGCGTGGAAATCGCCGTGGCCACCGCCGCTTGGAGCTCAGAGTCCCCACTTGTTGGTGGTGCCGTGTTGAGTGGCGCGAGACCATACAACACGCGCGATGACGGGATGGCCACGTTGGAACTGGTCGACGGGATCGACGGGCATGCGCTCACGCTGCCTCGCTTGCACACACACCCAGACGCACATGCGCCGGAGCAAAGCGGCGTCTGCAGCCCGCGCTGCGAACCGTACCGAGTGGCCGGACAGCGATGGCGTGCGCCGTTCTGGCAGAAGTAGCCTCTCGGGCAGAGCAAGATGCCCGACTTGCGCGTGCTGCCCTTGGAGCCCACGGCATAATAGCCTGCTGGCACTGCGATCGCGCCCGTGTTGCGCTTCGGGCAATACACACCAGCGTTTGGGCACTCGAGGAGGTCGCTGTATCCACACGGCAGCGCACTCGACGGGCAGTAGTATCCTGCGGGGACGGCGCTGCATTTCGACTGACCAGCTTTCGAGTAGGTGCCGTTCGAGCACGTCACCCAGTCGGCGAATGACGACTGCGCCTGCGGCGTCGCGTACCCGCCGGGAACGTTGGCACAAACGCTCGCACCTGGTGGGGCGTACTGGCCAACGGGACATTTGGCGGCCACGGTTGCTCCGGGCGGGCACTTGAACCCGGCGGGGCACGATAGACACGACGCGAGTCCAGACATGCCGCTAGACGGATTGTACGTGCCGCTCGGGCACGGCTGGCACGGCTTGACCTGACTCTCCGAGTACGTCCCCGCGGGACACGTCGTGCAAGCCCCAGCATCGTCTCGGAAGTTGCCGAGCAGACAGCTCTCCTGGCGGAGCAACAGCTTGGCACCGTCGTACCCATCGACGTCATTCCACGAGATGAAGCTGGTGCGCCGGCACCAGCCTCGCGTCCACGGCACGAAAAACGCGCAGGGCGACACGACTTGGTACGGCGCGTTGAGATCGGTCTTGGACGCGAGGCAGTCGCCAAACCAAAAGCCGCTGCGGCCTTTCTGCGCGCAGTGATACCGCTTCGCGAGGTCGTTGTCGCGGTCCGGTGTGCTAAAGTACGTGTTGTTGAGCCCAGTGAGCGCGTCCGTGGCCGTGCTGAGACTGGCGCTGAACCCGCTGACGCGCAACAAGAACTTTTGGTCCTCGCCGGCCACGCGGAACTCCTTGTAGTACGCGGAGGTCGACGCCAAGTTCTTGGACAGCACGACCATCGCCTCGGTCGGGCGCTTGGTCATGGCCGCGAGCACGGCGTTGCCGACCCACCACTCGCTCGCGCGCCCAACGCCAAAGCCGTTCGCGTACTCCTTCCACTTGCGGTGGAACCACACATTGCCCTTGGTGCGGCTCAGCGCGACGAGCCACCCGTCCGAGCACGGTACGAGTGCCGGCGTAGAAGAGATGTCGTGCTGAATGTAGTACACGCCGTCAGGATTCGGATCGTTCCCGGTGTCTCTCGCCTCTTTCAGGTGCGAGCACGACGACGCTGGCGTGTCGGCCGAGAGCCCGAGCGCCGTCTTGAACGTGTAGTCCAGTTCCATGGACACGTCGTCCACACCAAACGCCGTCGCGTAAGACGACGCTGGGAAATCCGTCGCGAAGCGCAGCGTCGTTGTCTTGTTGCTAAAGTTGCGCACGAGGAAGCAGCGCCGTCCACGGAAAAACGCCGTCGGGACCAGCCACGACGCCACGCTTTGGTCCGAGCACCACCGCGGCGTGGTCTCGTCAACGACTTCGTTTCGCACCAGCCGCGAGCCCAGAAACACGCGAATGTTCTTGGGCGTGGTCGTGTCGAGCTTCTTAAACCCCGGATTCGAGGCCTTGGCGTCGTACACGTAGTAATATGTAAAACAAATGCGCACGTTCGACGACTGGAACCCGCTGTTGAGCATGCGCGCCACGGGTTTCTCCACGTACGCGCCGGGCACGACAAACGAGGGGCCGCCAAGCAGGGAGACGCCGTCGCAAAGCTGATACCATTTTGACTGGCCACTCGTCGTCTCCCAGGATGCAGCCCACAGATTGTCTTCTCCATTGCCATTGAACGAGTCGCGAATGACCGCACTCCAGTACGTGGACGGCGCCGCGTCGTTTGTCGAGCACAAGTACCGCGACGTGGCGATGCCACGACCGTCGAACGATAGCCGCACGCCGTCCAGCACGCTCTGGGCGTCAAACGCCGTGTGCATGCCGAGCCACCGGCGCTTGTCGGCGTAGTGGCTATTCACGATGGCGTCGTCGTCCTCGCCAACGACATCGCGTATCCACCATTTCCCGGAATCCACGGCACTCCACTGGGACGTACCAGCGTTGTCGGTGGGCAGTTCTACCTTCGTCTTGGTCACGCTGTTTGCGACGCCGGGCACGGTCGCAAAGTAGGACGCGCCGTACAGGCTGTGCGCGGCGTGAAAGTGGCTCGCCGAGCGAGGCACGAGCAGCCGAAGCCCGAGAGCCTTGCAACTGTCCGTGTCGTCCGGTGAGCTCGTCGGGCGGCACGTCGTGTCGGACGATCCCGCGTCACAAGGCACGATCGTGTAGCCCTTGGCCGTGTCCGTGGCCATGTCACAATAACTGCGCACGAGACGAGCGCGCGTGGCGATCACGAACACACCGGACGACGCGTTCGCCGCGTCGGCTTTGATTGCACTGCAGCTCGAGGGCATGTTGAGGTGCATGCTTGTGGCCCCCCAGCCGCTGTCATACGTCGAAGACTGCAGCGCCTGCTGGAGCATCGCGAGGGTCACCATCGAGCACTTGTCGTTGTCATACGTGAACCCCACACAGCCGGTCCGCGCCCGGCAGACGCATCGGCACCGCTCGGCCATGCTTCGGGCGTTCACACAGCCCATCGAGGCACACGAAGTATCCGAGCACAGATCGACCATCGAGTCGTTCGCGACGCTCGCCCACTTGCTCAGACGCCACGACGTCCACAGGTTCTCGGTCGCGTTCGGGTCCGTACGTCGAAAGAACGCAGCCTGACTCGCGTCGGCGACAGTGGTGCTGCTGTTGGCGCTCATAAACAGATTACACGTCTCGGCGGCTTTGTTGATGACGCCCGTTTTGCACAGGTAGTGGGCGCCACATCGGGCCTGGCACTGGTCAGGGGACAGCAGTGCCCCGCGGCTCGATATCACGGTGGTGTACTCAAGGTTCGTTAGCTGGTACCCGGCCTTGGTGGTTGTGGTCACGTCCAGCGCGAGCGGCGTGGATCCAGCAGGCACATCAAAGACCGAGTTCATGACCACGGCCTCGCACGCCCCCGCACTCGTCGTGTCCGACACCGACACGAACACGCCGTCGTACAAAGGCTGGCCGCCGCGACGTAACTGGGCCTGCAGTCTCTCACTCGCAGCATTCCGACACGCGATCGCCGACACGCGGACAATCACCGTGCTGGGGCTGGAGACGCTGATGTCGCGAGTGAACAGTGTGGCCGACTGGAGCACCGTGGCGTTGTCCAACTTGACGGCCGTCAAGGTCGCCGCTGGAAGAAACAGTGCGTGGACGCGACCTCCAATGATCTTGGCGCTCTTCGCACCCGTGTACATATAATGAGCCGCTGCCGACACATTCGTCGTGGACGCGTTCGTCGCGTCGGGCACTTGCAAGAAAGCGGAAAAGTCAAGTGGACTGCCCGATGGCTGGACAAAGCGCTGGTCGAGTCGGAACTGGGACACGTTCGGCGCACTCCGGTCGAGTCCGAACGCCAGGTCGAGAGTAAAGGCCTTTGCGGTCGCGTCATCGACAAAAAAGCGGCCCGTGAAAAACGCCAGCACGACGCCGCCCGCCGTTGCTCTCGTGAGCGTCGCGGTGGTGCCTCCGACAACGTCGAACCTGGCGTTTTTCGTCAGCGGCGACACCAAATCGCTCGCGCGCGCCCACGCCGTCGACGCCGTGGGCAGGAACGTCGCCGATATCCGCGACGTCGCGTTGAACGACGCGGCCCAGCGGCACGTTGCGCTCACGGCGACAGCGCTGTGCATTGCCACGCCAAACTGGCCCGCGACGGGCAAACGCTGGACAACGACGCTCGCGACGCGGCGCGTGACGTCGTTCTTGTTGGTGGCGCCGCGCTCCTTGGCGACAGCCGCGGCCGTGGCGTCGTCTGCGTCCAGCAGCGGTGTCCACTTGGTGAGCTCGTCCAGCACTGCGCCCACCGAGAGCGGCAAGGCTGCGGTGGCCGGGAGCGCGTCGCCCCGCGTGAAATAGATCGACGACGACTCGAACAGCGCGCTGTTTGCGTAGATCTGGATCGTGCGCCTTCCGGGCGCGAGCGGCGTGTCCACGCGGACCATCTTGGCCACACGGCCGCCCCAGTACTCGCTTGCGCCCGAGAATTCCTGCACGACGAGCCCATCGACGACCACGACCCCGCCGAGCCCGTTGCGGAACGGAAGTCCAAGGAACCACGACCACGTGGTCGCTGTCGTGGTTGGCGTCGTCGCATTGTGGGCGCTGCGCGGCTCGATGAGCTCGATCTGCACGCGGAACGAGACGTTGGCGCTCACTTGTTGGCCGCGGCCGCACGCGTCGCGCCGAGAGTTGGTAAACTTGTCGAACGCCACCAGCTCGCGTTGGCAAAAGCCCTCGCTCTCGGTGGGCTGCGTCGCGTTGTCGAAATCGGCCTTGAGCTGGGCGCCCTGGCCAATACGGTATGTCTTGGTCAGTAGACGCTTGGACGCGTACGCGATCCGCACGAGCGGGTGCTGCGGCGCTGTGGGAATTGAAACATGGGGTTGGCGTCACCACCACCACCAACAAAAGTTGGTCGCATTCGTACAAACCTGGGGACTGAAACCGCGCATCGACGACGCGCTCCGTATAACACCGCGGATCCTACATCCAACAAGTTTCCACCGCCAACAAAAAGGTGAGTCAATGCCAACAAACCGAAGAGCTGGTATGGATATCCAAACGCTCTGCGACGGTACGAGTTGGTAGTTGGCGTGCACAAGCAACGCGCCTGCGCTGGGCGTCGTGAGCGAGAGCGTGCGGTCGCCGTCCAGGTTGTCGTACACGACCGATGGCGCGACTGGGGCAAACAGAACAACAGACGTGAGCCGTTGGCTAGAGCCATGGGTCGTGGGGGAAGTTGGGAGAACAGTACACGGGATCAATTCCACGAGCCCATCCACTGGCCGCGCGTTGTCGAGGCTCGCGAACACCGCGGCGCGCGCACGCGTCGGCGCCGTAATGACGAGCACAGCGATTGCGAGCGCCGTAGTCACCAGCGAACGGCAACGCCACCACGGAGCAGGAGCGGAGCGCGACGGCGTCGCCATGACGAGCACAAAGATTCTTGGTTCCCGCGCGGGCTCAGAAATGTTCTTGTTGTCTGTTGGGTCGGCCGCGTCGTCCCATGGTCCCCTTCCCCGCGCCGCATGGTCAGCCCACGACGCTTTGGAGGATCCGGGCGTGCATCCATTTTTTTCTTTTTCTTCTCTTTTTTTCGTGTCGTGTTGGTTCGCCCGTGCTATTTGGCGCGCGCAAAAACACACACAGAGTGATGGTCTACGGCCCACCTAGAAAACACGGTTATTTTTCGCCAATCCGGAGGTTGGCGCATCCAGCGAATTAGATTGCTGTCTTTCTCAAAAATTAGAAACCAAAATGGACCCATGCCCTGCCCAGTCGACCTGCGCTCCATGGCCACGGCCATCGCCGCCGTGGAGAACCAGACGCCGGCCGCGGCGGCGTGGGCGTGGGCGAGGGCGCTCGGAGCGTCGCGCTCCACCCTGGCCGCACAGGACCCGCGCAGCCCCAGGGGGATCGCGTGGCCCATCGCCAACGGCGTCGGCCACGGTCTTGTTTGGGCTCACCGCGTCGCGGGCGTCGTGTCCCGGCAGTAGACAGTCCCGTTGCGCTGCTGACTGTCGCGGTGCGCGATGGTGTTGGACTGGAGCCAGTGCAGGCCGCCACGAACGGGGGCAAGCGTTGCTCGAGCAGTCGCGTCTGGAGCGCCGCCAGACGCTGCTGTGTCTGGATTGAAGCGTCGCGGTCGCCCACTACGGAGAACGCGTGGTCCCCACCGAGAGCAGCAGCGAGCGTGACGGTCCATGGCGACGAAGCAACCACGGCAGGTCGAGCTGCGCGCATACTGGGAACGGTTTGAAGTGAGCGTGGCGCTCGCGTCGGCCGGGGCAACGAGCACGGGGGAAACTAGGTCTGTGAGAGACCACCGGGAAGAGCGAACGGGTCGTGGCCACTCGCTTCCGCTCGCGCGGCGGCATGCTGCCCAGAGCCGCAGAGACACACAATGTCGGACCTCCACGCGACGCGATCTCTGGATCCGGGCAGGCATGGCACACGCCTCGTTGTCCATGGCAAGGGCAAGACACACGAGATCTCCG